>WEIV01019609.1:52891-71736 GCA_013390005.1 Calyptomena viridis | reverse complement strand
GGCGGCCGCCGCCTCCGACCGCGGATCTGGCCCCTGCAGGGCCCGTACTCCTCACGGCGGGCGGCCTGTATTTATTATTAATTAATTATTATTAATTATTATTATTACACGGTCCACGCAGTTTTTAGGCATCTTCGTTAGGGTTTTCTAATTTTATTTTAAAAGGCACAAACTATAGCTCTTAGTTGAATGTCGCCAGGTATGCTTTCTATTTTTCCGTGTCTTTCTACGACTGTGTTCTGTGACTCAACTGTATAGTGTTAATATCAGTACAGACTTGTCTAGTTGACCGTATAAATAATGTTTTCCCTTCTCGTAGTCTCTATGGCGTGTCTTTATGGAGAAATAAGGTTCTCACGGGTTCGGTTTCCTTTACGTTTAGACAGAGCAGGTTCAGGCAATTATATATTTTTGTTATCGGTTGCATGTCGTCTCATTTTTTTCTTTTTCCTACTTGTTGGAATATGTTTGTGAGCATAATCGTCATAAATTATGTTCAGGGTTTTCAGATTTATTTATATGTGGTTAAAATGAATGCTTCTATTTAAAAGGAGAAATATTTCTACATGTGCATATAGTTTTCCAAGAGTGTACCATTAATTGATTGTTGATAATAAAAACCAAAAGCAAACATAGCTATGGTGCTCTTCCGACTTCTTCTTAGGGCTTTATTAGGGGGGGAGGTCTCGGGGTTATTTCTAACAGGGATCAAAGGCGCACATCGCAGAATCTAAACTGAGTCATCAAAAGAAGATGTGCTCAGCAGCATCAATCTCTGTTACCATCAGGAAGACCATAACTGCAGGTCCCGTCAGTACTGCCTAATTGTGCCCTTATTAATTATTTGCATAGAGGCTGACTGGGGGGAGGAAGATGCGTCAGATTCGACCTTTTGTCACTACCTCGGAAACTGGAGATGGTCAATATTAAGTGATATCCCTTAAAAGAAAAACGAAAGTGGCACAGACCACAGGCCCGGTTTGCCAGCGGCGCAGCTTCCCGCCGGCCGGCGGGGAGCCTTCGCCGGTCCTTACACCCACACGTGGAAGGTCATATCGGCTTCGCAGCTTTGTAGCTTTCCGCAAAAGCTTCTGCTGCTGCTGAATCCCTCAGCAGAGGGCAGAGAGAGGGGCGTCTCGCGGGGACTGCGCGGCCACGGGCTCGGCTCCCACCCGGGCCAGGAGTCGGCCCCCGGCCTCACATCCAGGCACTCCGTGCTGCTTTCAGTGCCCGGCGGCGAGAGGCAGCGGGACGGGGCAGAACCCGGCTCGGCCCCGCTGCGGCCCGAGCCCGGGCGGCGCGGCTCCGACGACTCCCCTCAGCCCGGCCCTACCCTGTCCCGCCCCGGGGGAGTGCGCGGCGGGACAAAAATGCCAGACCCCAGAGGGGCACGGAGTACCTGAGGACACCCGGCCTCGCCAAGCCCAGCCGGCATCCCGCGCCCCTCGAGACCGCTCAGGCAAGGGCGGGACCCCTTCCCGAGAAGAGCCGGGCATTAGCGGGTTAGCTACAGGGACGCCGGGGCGATGAACTCTGTCTGACTCTGGCACAGTTCGTGGAGGGGAAATAAAAAAAGGGAAAAAAATGTCTGCTTGTGGGTTTGGCAGAGAAAAAAACTTGGCAAGGGCGTTGTCATCTGCGACGTGCAACATCTGCATGGCTGGGGGGCGGGGGAGAGCACCATTAAAAATGTGGCAAACGGGGCAAATGCTGTTTAACTAATAAAATACTTCAATTATCAGTTTTAAAATGCTGTAATAAAATATGGTATGTATTTTCTGGAGGAAAAAAACTAGAATGCATTTCTTGAATATATGTTTTGTTATAGTGTGGGCAGATTCTGCTGCTTTACTTTTTCTTCCAAAAGTAATTCCATGATCTAAGAATATCTTTGTTAAAAGTAAATGGACTGTCTCTGGGTATTATCCATCTGTAGACCATGGCTGAAGTGACCTCTGAGCTTTTAGAGAAAGTGAGACCTGTATTACCAGTAAAACAAGCAAGCAAGCAACCAACCAAAGGTGATCTAAAGATGTCTCTCCTGTGGGTCATGGTCTCCATGGGTCAGGCCTTGCTGTGTGAAGATGATCAGCTTCCACTAATTGGCATACAGCTGTGATTTGAAAACATTATAAGATGACAACATGCTACTTCTTTGGGTATTTTCCTGCCAAGTTCACTGTTTTATCTGCTCAAATTTGGGCTTTATTTCTAATACGAAGGATTCAGTTTCCAACAGTGGTAATAGCTGCATGTCTGCTAGGCCTTTTCTCTCTTTTAATTTTACTACACTGTAAACTGATTTGCATTTTGATATATTTTCTTCCTGATAATGTAAATAGGCCATGTCCTTTACATCTCCCACATTCCCTAAGGCTCAAACTTATAAAATTTTTCTAGAGCTATAACCACTCTCTCCTGTTTCTGAAGATGCCTTGCCAAAGAGATAGCAGGATAGTACCAAGCACTGCTGTGTCTCTCTCAGTAATGGTTCATATAGAGCTAAGATCATCCCTATTTATGATCACAATTTTCCACTTGGGTATCTCAACTTCTCATTAGACCTTTTTGGAAACTTCTGCTTTGTCACCAACACATGAATCCTTTCCCAAGCCACTGCTTTCCATGTTCTGGTTGCTCACACAACAAAGGGAATTGTAGCAGACCTGAGATGTATGGCACACACCATTTCTGCCTCCCTTCAAAGGTAGGAGTTTGAAAAGGAGTATTATTTAAGTAAATAACCTACAGGATGGCTGCTGATCTTTACAAGCACAGAAGCTAGAGGAGGGCCATGGGAGACTTAGCAGGAACCCAGGCAGGAAGAGGATGCCAAAAAGCTGCTTATCTGTGGTACCAGTGAAAGCTGAATGGGCAAACTAATCCATAACACTAAGAGATGCTTTGGGGCTCTCAAGTGAAGAGATGTGTGCAAAAAGACCTAAGAAGCCAAATGATGCTTCAGTAAAGAAAGGAGCCTTTGTTATTTTTGATGGGTTTATCCCCTCAGATTGTTCAAATAAAAAAGTTTGGTTTATGACCCGACTCAAATTCAGTATGAACACAATGTGTTCTGAAGAGTTCACAGGTAAATTCACATTGTGTTTTGAAGAAATTTGAGTGTTTCATTGTTTGCTCCTCTAAATACCAAGACTCAAAATTCAGGTCTAATGCTGAATTTGGCTCTTGCACACACTTTCACTTCCTTCTCTGCAACTCATGAACAGAAAGAGTAATTCCTGACTGCAGTATGAAACTCTTGGAGGGATGCATGACAATGCAAACATTAATTTTGCTAATAAAGAATATGAGGCCAGCATACAGGAAAAATACAATTAATAAAAACGATCCCTTTCCATTATAACTAAACATGTCTAAATTGTTTAATCTTTGTATATTTGTGCTTACTTAGTGGAGTTATCAAGCTCTTACCAATCAGTGGGAAAAGGAGATATCATGAAAATGCCTGTGGTCCATTAGAATATATTTTTAAATCCTCTTTTCCTCCCACTTTTTTTGACACTAGCAAGAGTCCCCTGAACGAGCCCGACTTCAGTCAAGGCTGGCAACTTACTGCTGAAGCATGAGCTCTTTCTGAAGTCAAAATCTGGGGTTTCTTTACTTGGGAAGGATCCCCACTGTACAGAGGGGGAACAGGATGTGAAGCTCACTACTAATTATCAGACATCTACTAAACTAGTACCTGTCTGTAACTCTTGCTGCACATTTAGCATGACAAGCATGAATCGTTCAGAGCCAAACATTTATCCATGGATTACCCTCATGACCCGTAAAGCAGATCAGTGCTATTAAGGCCATATAACAAAGGGAGATGAAGCCTTCTGTTTCTGCCATCAGTTTCATTTGGTCTTTTACAAGACACCACCCGATGACTGTGATGTAATAAACTGGTGGCTTCATTTCGGGTGCTACTAAAATCTGGCTCTGCCTTAGAAAAACAACTTTGTGTCTTTTACTCACAAGATGAGCAAGAGCTCATCAAGGAGGTCAAGGAATGATTTGAGAGGAAAACTGTCTTCTTGATTTGTGGGGAATTCATCCAGAAACAGCTCAAGAAACTTTGGCTGTGAAAATAAAGCTCATGCTTTCATATTTTAGGTGGGAAGTTTCCTTTGGAGAGAGGAAAAAATCTTTTGGGCTGAACCTTATCATGACTATCATATCAACAAGAAATTAAAATATTTTCACTTGAAAAGAAGTATTATTTCCTACTATTATGGCAGGTTGATGTTATACTTCTTCCCATTTCTTTCTGAATGAGAGGTAGTAAGGGAATGCCAGTCATATCTCTTGCTGCTTCTAAGAGTGTTTAAATCACATATAAAGTCTATCAACAGTATTAGATAAAAGTTCAATGTAGTCTTGGGAAGTGCAAATGAGAGAAACTATGCATTTGCAGCAATCTGAAATCCAGTATCAGCATTAAGACCTATATCAACAGGCTTACTATATGGATGTGGTCTTCAGGAGCATTTACTTCAGTATTGTTTTACAAAAAGACATTTATAGAAATATCTTCAATGTATTAATTTCCCACAAGAGTAAAATCTGTCCAGGGAACAAAGCACACATTTTATGAATTTCTGTGGTTATTCGGCAAAGGAAAAGAGGTGACTGGAGTGGCTAAGAGAATTGGTTATCTGGCATGGACATGGTATTTGGGAAATCTTGGGTTGGTTCTTTCAGTGGCATACATCACACAGAGCACCCAGATGGAGCTGTGGATACTCAATGCCTTTGAAAGTCAATTCACTTTTTGAAACCTCCCACGAGAGTTCCTGCAGTAGATGCTACACAAAGATATAGCCACAGACCCCCGCACTTTCAGGTCTGCTAAATACCCACCTATACTTTGAAAAGTAAAGGGAGGAGTCTTATCCATCTCAAGCCGTACCAGAAAACAGGGCATACCTGCAGTCACAGCAGCTGTCAACACTTTTCCAGCCCGCCCCCTTCTGTGATGACAAGGGGGCTGAGCCAACTACAGTCAGCTGTGGCAGCCAGCAGTTAGTTACCTTCTGTTGCTCATTTCCAAAAAGAGCCAGGAATAACCTCTCCTCTCCACCTTCCTCTGTGAGGATAACCATGAACAGGCTGGGTATGGCTCAGTGTTGGCCTGCATTCCTTCTGTGATGCTCTGTGCAGCTTTTCGCTAATGTGGACTTGCAGTACTCTCATCCAGAGAACCAGAAAGACAATTCAGTTTCAGTGAGTCCTTGTGTGCTTTGGCTCAGCTTTGCAGACAGTATAGCGGAGCAGGGGAGAGACAGCAGAGTTGCTACAAGGTGGAAACTTTGAAGTTTATCATCACTGTGTTAGTGGAGTTCGATCCAATGTACAGTTATGCAGATGTATGTCACAAACTTCAAGTTATTCCTACTTTTTTTTTTTTAACTGACCGTTTTTTTTAACTTAAAGAGTCTGACATCATAGTTCAAAGTAATCTCAAAGCAATGCTGTCAGGGGAATTCAAAATCTCTTGGCCCTGTATTGATTTCATAGTATCAAACTGTTTATAGAAACAGCTACCAAAATATTCTTGCTGTATTATCTTTAAAAACGTTACCAAAAGGGATGAGGTGTGAAAATAAGGAGTTCAGGAATCTCCATAGGTAATACTGCAAACAAAATGCCACCACAACTAGGATGTGTGGCATTATGATTTTTTTATCTGAAGTTATTATTAGTCTCAAAGACTTAACTGAAGACTTTTATTAATATTAATTTTTACATCTGTGTATCTTGCATGCCACAAACACATACATACATAGTTAACGTCCAGGGTTCTTTTTCATGGCTTTCTTTCATAGTTCTCTCATGGTTGTCTCTCATGCTTCTTTCATGGTTGTATGTCTTTCTTTTCAGTTGTCTCTCCAGATCTTTCTAAGAACACTTCCATACATGGAAAACCATATCCAAACAACAAAAGAGTTAACTTTTGGTTGGCTGGACAAGTTTTGTCACACGTGCATGCGTCACCTTGTAACCACTCCTAAAGGCCTGGCTCCTACCTTTATTACAGGTATCTCAAAGCCATTGGTCAAGTCTATTCATTTGTTAATAGAACTTAACGACCTCAGCCAACAAGGATGCAAACTTCTGAGGAATTTTAATTCCAAAGTTTTATACTTTAAAAACTGTGTGTCTCCTCATTTTTAGTAACAAATTCTTCTTACATCTGAAGAAGAAGAGGTAGTTAAAACTCTATTTGCTGCTACTGCATGCACTTATAATGCATTATGTGACAGCCTATTTTAGAACAGTGATGCTTTAAACACAGAGATCTAATTATCACTAGAATTATCTCTATGGAGACAAAAAGTTAGATAAATATGGTGTGGGTGGTTTTGTCTTGCTGCAGGAAAAGAAGATGCTCTAGTTGGACATTTAAGCCCTTCACTCCCATCGTATTCAATTTCCACTGAGAATGTAGCACTACTGAAGTATTTCAGGGCTCATCACTGACTCTCAGATCTGGTGGCATTCACAGAAAGGTGGCAAGAAGGTTTGAGAGCACATATATAATTCAAGAGAGGTAGAAATGTTATTTGTATTAATAATCCGTATTATACAGAGCTACTGTATACTATTAAGTATTAAAGTATTAAATATTAAGTATTAAAACACTGACAAAACAGGAGAAGTTAGATTAGGCACTTTAGGTTTTTACCCATTTAATCTCACCTTTCAGTGACTGCATTGTTCAACTTCTCTCCTAATGCTGGTCAGGAGAAAGAAAAGTAGGATAACATGTAACAGTGTGATCAAAAGGAGATACTTCCAGTTGCTAGATAATCAGACTGAGACTCATTGCCACAAGGCTAAGTTGATGTCAAGATTCTAATGGAATTCTGAAAAAAACCTGAGCTCTTAAGTAAGAATATCCTGCCAGTACAGCTGTCATTAATAAAATATTTTGAAAGACTTCTGACATAAACCCACCCATTTCAGGATATAAGCCAATCTCCAATCAAAAATTTTCTACCAACAAATTTCTTGCATGTTCGTCTAAATCACCTGCTGTTGTTCAATTCCAGAAATTGGTTTACAAGCTGTAGATCACAAGTTTTAGGCTGTACATCACTCTCTATTTCAATATTTGCATAGCAAATTAAAGTGTCCCCTCCCAGATTTCCCTCACTTACATGTCCTCATTGTCTTTTTTGTTTGGTGCTAGTCCCTGTTATATTCAAAGGGTCAGCTTCAATCCCGGCTGAAGTACATTCCACAGCTGAAGTGAAATACATCTTTAAAAGTGATTAATTTTTCCTATTATTGCTGATTACTTTCATTGATCAATACTTTCACTGGTGCATACCACTAATACATTTAGATGTCAATGGGAATTAATTAACCTCAATTATTTCCTTTCCAAGATCACGACATTTTGTTGTTGTTGAGATTTTAAGACATATACACACAAACTTATGGCCATATTTTTCTTTAAATTTGCCAGAAAAATTTGAATAAAACCTCTTAAATATAAAATGCTTTTAAAGTATTTTGTTTTTAAAGAATTTTTACAAAATATGTGAAAGTAATAAAAATGAAAATACTTAATCACTTAAAAATAGGCATATTAAAAACTCTGTAATTTTTAAACCCACTTACAAGTGAGTTCTAACCAAAAAAGGGGTTTCTCTAAACAATGAAAAATATTAATGATACAAGAGAAGATCCAATTATATAACTGTGCATTGCAATTCTCTATGATTTATAAAAGGCAAAATTCAGATATGCTACACAATAAATTATCATTACGGCACGACTACACTTCGGCCTAATAGAATCTCATTATTTAGAAATGGAAAAAGGAACCCTATTAGATTATACAGTTAATTCCCTGCCAGTGCTGAGGTCACTGCTCTTTCACTCTCAGGCTTGTCTACATGAAAACTGTTGGTACAGCTGAAGAGTCTTCTTGAGCAGACAGAGATACAGAAAGGCAAGAGGAGCTCTGTGTTGATGCTGACACTTCCATAAAGGAATGAAAATAGCTGTAAAGGGTAAATCATCTTAATGTATAATTTTAAAGAAGAAAAATCTGTTAAGATCTAGGGGCAAGTACCCCAAAATGGCAATACACACCAGTATTACCAGTATATGAGGATTAAAGACCAACTGAACCAAAGCTACAACAGTGCTCTGAAATGGAAGTAGTCCTAGTCTTCACAGTGTGAAGAGCCTTGTAACATATCTGAACCCATAAGATTTTTGTGGACCTACAGCTATTGAGAAGTTTCAGCCAATATAGGTTTCAATGGAATCTACTCAGCATACTACTTTTAACAATAAAACCATATATTGGGAGTCACTCAGTTTTACCATGAAGCTGAAGTGTAGTGGGAGGAGAAAAGCTGTCTTACAGGTATTTAGTTGGAGTAGCATGGAAGAGAGATGGGTATGATAGATTAATTCTCCAAAAGCCCCAAGCAAAATTACACCTGTTGTGGGCAGAACAGGTGAAAGACCTTTGAAGACTCTCCTTTTTCAGTCCTCAGACAGAGGAGAAGGGGGAGGCATGCTGCTATGTCTGTCGAGAGGGCTGAGATCCCACTGACACTTGGGTGTGCTGAAACCTCTCCATAGCCTGTGAATGTGGGCTCGGAAACTCCTCTGTGTGTTTCTTTTCCATTTCCCAGAGCAGTTTAGATTCTCTGGTCTTTTCCCCCTGATGATAAATTAGTCATAAGGGATGTGTTTTATGAAGAGGATAACAGAAGGTCACATAGACCTTAGGCTCCTTCAGCATGGCAGTTTCAGGAGAGAAGAACCCAGATTTCAACTGGGAATATCCTGTTATCCCCTATTCTCAGGGACAGGTGCACTAGGTGCACTGGGAATGCAATGTATTCTCCTCCATAATAACTATTTCTTCTCTCACAGCAATTACAGTTCCCATTCATCCATAAATGGCCATGAGGCTCCAGAGAATGTCCAACCCAGAACCACATAGTGCCCCAACTCTCTTTTATATGTCACTTGTTTGCTTGTTTATGTTATGAGTTGTTCCCAAACAGTTTTTCCTCATGAAAGCCATTCAGTTCTCTTTTTTTGTGAGTGCCTGGACCCTCTGCTTCTACCCTGTCACCAAACTGTCACATAGTTTAGAGAGCTGCAATAACATCTCAAAATGCCCTGATGTTCCCATTGATGCTGACAAACCTGTGCTGCTGACAGAACCACTGCCTCATGCTTCAAGGAGCTGCAAAAGAAAAATTTCCTTTTAGCAGAAGTATTTGTCCATTCAGCATCATTAAACTGGGATTTGTGAGTTTAACAAGCGGGGTATTAACCACGCTGCTGGGTGTTGAACAAAGATACTAAAATTATTGCTTACTGGCAGTGGTAAGAGAATTGAGAAATAGTTTTTCTGTTACTATGTTAGGAGGCACAAATCGCTTAATCACTTGTGTCATCAAGTTAGACAAACAATAGCTATAAAAACATATCAGATACTGCTAATCAGTGCAGCTCCATGAGGACACAGTATTTAAAAAACCGCACCAATCTCATATTCTAAGGAAATAACTTCAAAAGGTTCCTTATTTGGTTGCCACAGCATATTTTTTTAATTTTTTGAAGTCCTGGGCTGAATAATTGACTCATCAGCATACAACTCAAACAAATGACATGTCACTGATGGAAAACTGATGGAAAAGAGGATTTGAACAATTATACAGAACAGATAAACCATTAGCTTCTCCCAGGATCTAATGATGAGCTCTGCAGAATCATTCAGGCTGCAGACACAATTAAAACTGATTCTGAGTCATTCTGTTGTGGCACAAAACATTAACAAAAAGGGAGTCTTTGGCAGTGCAAGGGAGGTCTAGGATGAGACTGGTGTCTGACACAGGTTAAGACTGAAATATTTTTGAAATGCAAAACTATGAGAAAGAATTGGCTTTATTACCATTTTATTTCAGAAACTACTGTATGGAAGCATAACCACAGCTGAATGAAGACCTGAACATGCTTTGTGAACATGCCCTGTGTCACCTGTGGGAAGGCTATTATTCAGTTATGCCAAATGTGTTACATTATTTTATTTATTACATATTTAAATTACTCAGCTATTTAAACAACACTCTTTCAGCGTGTTGCTTTAATTAGTTGATATACTCCATTACAAAATCTCTGGTTTTGACCTCTTCTTGATGAAGACACTGTCACCTGTATTTTCACATTGGTTTCTGTTTTCCACTTGAGAACCACAATTTTGTGATAAATGAAGTGCAAACTCCAGTCCATGTGGCCATTGTTCAATCCATCTCAAAAGCTGCTTGCAAGATAAGGTGGCCAGCTAGGTCTGGGCTGCCAAAAGGAAACCATTAAGACTGTTCATTGCCATTCTAGGCCACTTTACAATTACAAACACAACTGCTTCTAAATATTCACATTTAGAAAGAATAACCATATATGCAAAGGTATTCCTGGCTGTAGGCTCATTGCTGTTCAAACAATCTGTCATAGTTTAAACAACAGGATATTATTTTAATATGAGGCTTACAAGACCACAAAAATTGAATAAAAAGATAGAAAGGTTTTATTCGGGGAAAAGAAAAGAAAAGAAAAGCAAATGTGTATATATATATATCTGGGTTGAGGTCTCCTGGGGTGAGACAGAAGGGTTACCAAGGAGATCCTGGGGCAGCAGGGGGGGAGGCTTGGGGATCCCAGGGGGAGTGGAGCCCCCAGGAACGGAATGGAGGGGGTGAGGTTGTTACTGGCAAACATGGAGAGCTGAGGTGGAACGATTGGATCATTGCTACCAAGGTGTTGACTGCAACTGAGATGGTTCTGGCAGCTGCAAAAGCTGTCCAGGGGGTTGCGGGCTGGCAGAGACTGCTTGGAGGTCACGGTGAGGTGGCGGCAGTGAGCAGGGCAGCATGGGTCCTTCTCCCAGCTCTACGCAGTACCAAGAGGCGTGGGGAGAGGATGGGTCATCGTCTTTTATACATTTTGGATCCAATCCCAGAGTCTTCTGCATCTGCGCATGCATAATTACTCTGCTCCACCCCTTTCCCCAACTCCTGAGTCATGGGCTGCATGTCCATTGGTTGTTTCAAGTTTCTGCTCCACCTCTTCCCTGTTCCTGCTGGTGGGAATCTCTTTGTCCTTATGGCCATGTGGCTAAGATGGTGGCTGTTCCCCCTTGGGCCACCTGTTCATGTCGGGGCAGCGCCTGCAGCCAGCACTGTCTCCAGGCTGGGCTGGGAGCAGCAGCCACAGGCAGCAGTGGCGAGACCAGGGACCAAGCTGGGCAGGGATAGCCTTTTCAGGCACTGGCAGGGGCCAGGGCGGCCCAGAGCTGCAGGCCGCCACAGGCTGCGTGCCTGCTGGAAGCAGGGAACACTGGCGGAGGGGGGCAGGAGCCGCAGTGAGCCCCTGCTCCCAAATCAGAGCCACGCAGGGTTTGGAATCAGTGTGGCCACACACCGGGACCCAGCAGGTGCCACAACCCCCTCCCCACACCACCTGGGCCCTGGCGGTCCCACCACTGCTGGCAAAAGTAACAAAACTTTGCGCCGAAACCGTGCACCGCCGCTCCAAGACCACACACACCACAGGCGGATGCGGCGCACTCCCCAACTGTGCATCTGCCAGCACCAGCCTTCTCAACAGGCAGGCGCCGGAACACATCCCCACCAAGGCGAGGTGGGGAAAGGGGAGCTCCCTCTGTCCCAGCTGTGGAGGGGAGCGCGGGCACCCATTGGTGGCCACTGCATCAGTTGCATTCATGGCAGGGTGGGGGCCAGGGGGCATCTGGTGACATTCCAATCCCCCCCACACCATGGCGGGGGGCGGCAAGGCTCAGGGAAAACACCATACACTGCCACCGTCTGCTCGCTGGCAGTGCATGTTGCAGCAACCACAGTGACAGAGCTGGGGAAAGTACTGTAGCACACGCACGCCACGGCAGGACTGTGGGGATAGCTGACTTGTGGGCAAATGGTGGGCAAAGGGGCTTCCCCATTCCAGCCATGGCGGGCGAGACAGGCAGCGAACATGGCGGGAATGAACACCCAGCATGGCATAGCTGGGTTGGCTGTGGGGCAGCAGCTGCCAGGCCTTGATACCTAAGTGGCTCACAGCTGTGGGAGCCAGGGTGCATGCGTGGCTCTGCCACCCACCTGAGTAGGTGGTAGCCAGGGTACCTCCGGAGCTGCATCATGGAGGCGGGCTTCCCTGCCCTTCCCCCTCCCCCATCCAACTTACAAATTTATTTCTCCGGTAAAAATACAAGTTTTTTGAAACATGTAGCTGAACCATGACATAATCCAATTCATTGTCCTGGAAGAAGGATGATGCCCACCCCAATACTTTCAGGAAATAACATAGCTTCTACTGGCAGAAGACTATACATACACCTAATACAGCTGGTTCCTGGTTTTGCCTGGTTTTTTGGTCAGAGTTTTGCTTTCAGATTTTCTATGTTCAGCCCAAAATTTCATTCCAAATTGCCTTCCCAATGGCTTGCTTCTGTGGGACATTTCCTTCATCTACAGTACGATGTAAATACTACTGCCACAGCTAGAGTTAAGAAAAACATTCACACAAACAAATACTTAACTTATCAATGGCACCTGTTAACATGTAATAAATCTAATTTGGGCTAAACATATCCTGTAGTTTAGAGTCCTCCTGAGGGACTTTCTGATATCTTTGAAGGTACCAGAAGGAGTGTGAGGAAAAAACAAATGCTAAATGTGTAGAATTAATGGAATGGTCCCTGCTGTAAGATATACTTTTAAGAGTTAATTAATAGTTTTTAAACAATTTGGTGAAAGTTTATTATATGTTTAGTTTTATTCCATTTGATATAATTCAACCTGTAAGTATTTTATTGTTGCTGCCTCACAGCTCAAATTATTATCCAAAGTAATAACCTTGGCAAAAATGTCTTTTATTTCAACTCTTGAATAAGGGCTCGATTCACATGTCTAATACCCTATGTAAGAGAATTAGCAGAAACTCATCTCAATGTGGTTTCAAAAGAGGAAACTAAGCAGACAGCCTTGTTAATTTAGCATATAGACTTGGAATAAAGTACAACATCCATCATCTCTTGAAATTCAATTAAAAATTGGTCTTGTGTCCAAGGAAAAGGAGCCAATTTTCTGCTGGAAGCAGAGCCTTGGAAGATCACTAAACCCCTTAATGGTTCTTTCATTGTGGGAGCCAATATGGAAGAAAAACCAGTTTGGGAGTTCAAATTACCCCTCACATTAAATGCTACAACATGTGCAATCTTCAGTTTGGGGCCATTGCTGTTGATGCAATGCTTTCTGTCACTCCAGACACACAGGGAATTTCAGCTGTGCTTTTCTCCTGATCCTTAAAATTTTCCTATGTGCTGCTGTACACTGCAGCAACACTGAAGAGGCTTTTGCATGCAGGGTAAAACACCCATCCTTACCATATGCCATGTATAGCTCTTATTCTCCCACAGTAGGATTCTATGTGTGATAAAAAGATGCTTGCAAAGACACACTGAGATTTAATATCTGGGGAAAGGGAAGCCTGAAAATACGTTAACAAGATTTTCAGCATTAAACACAATTTTGTTTCAGATTTCAGCTGCTAAACATCTTAATTTGTTTTGCTTTTTACTCCAGTAACATAATGCTAATACACTCTGACAGCTCGTGACTCCATGCCGAGGAGGTTTCGCAAACCAATCTCTTTACTTGAAATTTGATTTACAAAGTGCCTCAGTCCTTTAGCTGTGTGGCAACAGTCACCGTAACAACACTTGTCATGACTTGAAGTAGGAGCACAATCTGGCCAGTTTTTCCTTGTTTATTTATTTTCTCCTAGTGGAGGATTCACTGAAATGAAAGCATCCTTTTAACTATTTAATATCCTCATCCATCAGTAACCTCAGTCCAGAAAATACTGCCATGCAATGCCTGCCACACTTCAAAAGAAAGGGTGGACTTTTTTGTTTTGAAACTCCTGATGCAGAACACAGGTAGCATCTATGCAGTTTTATGTTTTTGATGAGTTTTTTCATTTCTCTACAGGTAACGTAGAAATCTTTTGGATTTCATGTTCTTCTTCTAGCACAATTCGCTTTGGGCTACTCTCCAGCAGTAAGCTCAGGCTGTTTTCCGGTTGCTTATCCTACATACAGCTGCAGGCCAATACTGAGCCAGCAGGACCGCTTGTTCAGCTATAGCCCAGCCCCAACCTTGTGTGGGCCATCGTTTTCCTGGGAAATCCGGTTTTTGACATGTGAGGAGTACATAAAGTGGCCCTTCATACTACAGATTCCTGCAGAACAAGCAAGAAAAACAGTAGATGACCACAAATACCAGCTCTCAGATGCAGACCCCTAGACTGCTGCCTGCTCTTAGCAGGGGTAGTCTGCCACATGCATGTGGTTTGTGTGGACTGAGCATATCCTGACACAACCCAGCATCTTGACAGGCATGTTATATAGCATAATCACCTCCAAAGGATAAGTACCGTGTGGACCATTCGTTTAAGTAATGTTATAAGTAACTGGAAAAGATGATTCGGCGCTAAAACTTAGTGAAATGCCTTTTCTTTGCCTCTCCTCCAGCGAGTAAATTTTTAGATTTTTTACAATTATTGTACTAAGATAAAACATCTGTTATTCTCCAGGCAGAAGATGCAACTGCTGCTGTGGGAGCAGCAGTGTAGATGTTTCCATCTCTCCTCAATAAGAGAGACATGAAGCCAAGATAACATCATCTAGCAAAGAAGTCCACCTTGTAGAGAAGACCAGAGAAATAAATCACACATACCTGCCCTGCTGTGGCAGGCATCACTCATAGAAACAATATGCTTAGAGTTTTCAAATCTCCTTTCTTCCAGAAAAGGAACACCTTTTGCTGCGTTTTGCCATGTTTTCCTCTCAAAACAGCATTTCCCCGGAAGGATTCAGTGTGCCTCACTCAGCTCCAAGTACAGGAAATGATTGCCAATGCCAACAGGTCTGTGTGCTAAATAACAAGAGGCTGCACGGACATGCTGAGCTGGATTCAGCCCAGCCTGCTGCTTCTGGTAGTCTGCTGTAGGCAGTGCAAAGCGTGCTGCTGCTTCATGTGCTATGTTTCTAGACAGGCTGACTCCACACTAATGGGCTTCTTGCTCTGTGACTTTTACTGCAGTACTCAGATAGCCAGAGCTTTCTGAACTCCACTGTGTAGTCACAGTAGCTAGTGAATGCATGCTCTTTAAAATGTTTTGTTTTGATGTGTCTTCCCTCTGAGTTTCTAGGGCATTTATTGTCAGGTTGTAGCTTAAATTAAATTCACTAGCAAAGACATTCTTTCTCTGCAGTAATTAAATGGGTCTACGACCCATTTATCCATGTGGAAATGCAGATATAATAGTATTTTTCTGTCTCACGCTGGTGTTTTTAGATCTTATTCAACTAACAATTGCAAAGGGCTTGTTGTGGTTTTAAGTAGCCAGATTTTTTTATTAGCTGGGGGGGCTAGGAGAGAGGCTTCTTTAAGAAGCTGCTTCTCTGCTCTAAGCTAGCTCAAGGTTGACTGCTAATGCCTCTGTGATAACATATTTAAGAAGGAGAAGAAAAAGAACTAGGCAGAACATCATGGCGGCTTAAGAGAAAGGAGGGTGAGAAGTTTCATTAGCATCAAGGTCGGAGAGAGGAGAACGAGAAGATGTCTTAAACACTGGAACAGGGCCCCGGCAAGCTGTGGGGGATCATAGGAGCAAAGATTCGTATGCACACCTGTGGAAAGATTGGAAGATTTCCACGCCGGAGCAGAAAGTGCTGGAGGAGAGAGGCCGTGATCCTGTGGGACATTTGCTGGAGCAGAGGGGCCTGATAGAGTCCTGTGGGCTGTGGGAAGAAGAGACCCATGCTGAGTAGCAGAGCAGCATTTCTTGGGAGGACTGGTGGCCTGGAAGAACCCACACTGAAACAGCCAAACAGCTGGCACCTGAATGACTGCACCTATGGTAAAGTGACTTACGTGACAACACTACCTGAAAAAAGCTGTTGTTAGTAACAAATCCGCTAAGAAGCAGTTTGCAACAGACTGTTTCCATGGAGAAGACCCCATGAGGAAAGCTGGGGTGAGATTCTCTTTCTCTTCTGAACAGCAGCAAAGAAAAACCTCTGGCTGTAACCCCCCCACACACCTGCCTTCCTGAGCTGTTGGGGGAAGGTGAAGGATCTTAAAAGAGAGGGGTGGGGGGAGAAAGGTGTCTGTAACAACTGTCAAACTTCTCACTCTTAAGCTTTGATTTTAGTAGTAGTAGTAGTAAATACTTAATATTCTAAGTTAGAGCCTGTTTTGCTTGTGTGAAGTAGTTAATAAACAGTTGCTTGTAATCTTTATCACAAAAGTCAAGGGTTTTTTTTCCCTTCTCTGAGAAATTTTAGATCTATGTGTGGGCTCTCGGCTCTTAGCCAGAGTCAAACCATAACAGGGCTTCACTGTTTTCTGGTGATGATGGGCTCTGTAAGCACCAGTCATTGATTGTGTGGGCCAGGTAGCACCCCACAGACTCTAGTTCCTCTTTTCTTTTTCAGCTAATTGAAATGTCAGTGAAAACCTGAAAAACCAAGTCTATGCTTTCACATAAGACCAGTGGCTTTACCTGGCTTTAGGTCTGTTTATGGTGTCTGATTATCTGGGAGTGTGCAATCAGGTATCCTTGAAAATCCAGTTGTTTCCAATTCCTGACATTGTGTGCTCAAGTATTGTGGCATTCAAAATTTTTAAAAATCTAGTCCAAGTTATTTTATACTACTGAAATAAAAAGGAAGTAATTGATATTTGTATTCAAGCTTGAACTCAGTACTGTCAAAAGAGGTACATCTTGCCTTAGAACTGTACACAAACAAAATGGTATTGTAGAATGTATTCTATTTCCATGATGAAAAATACTATGGCAGCTGTTATGGTATGACACAGTATACCAAAAAACTTTTATTTTTACCTGAAAAATAAGATAATAACTTTTAGGGAGAGGGGCAGGGGTGGGGCTCACTGCAGGACTTGGAGAACGTGGTGCTCTTATAGCTGCAGCCCCCTCTCGCCCCTTGGTCCAGTTGCCAGCGCTGTTGCCCCATCGTTGTCTGTCGGCTCGGTGCAGGCAGGCACTGGCCATCCAGTGAGGGAGGTGCGCCGCAGCCTGAGCTGTCTCGGGTGAGCCTGTGGCAGAGGGACACGTGCTGCCGCCACTGCTTCTGTGGTAGTTGTGGAGACCAGCCCCTGCCTGCTCCGGTGCGGGCAGGGCCCGGTGGCAGAGAGGTGCTGTGCCCAGCTGTCTTGCCCAGCCGCTGCGGTGGTATCTGTGTAGGGCCAGCGGCACTGGGACTCCTGTCAGCATGTTTGGTTGTTTGTGGCGGCACCAAGTGCAGACGGTGCAGCAGTGCCCAGAACTGCCATTTGCTGCCCATTTAGCTTCCTCTAGCCGCTGCGTGTGTGGTGTGCCTGGATGGCTCCCGTCCCTGTTGCAATCCATACAGCAAGGAGAGGGAGATGTGGTCGCACTGCCCCATCAGTGTCCAGTGCCACCGCTGCTGCCCATTTCACACCTCCAGTCTAACTGGCCACCTCACTGCCCACACACACACACCGCCAGCACTTGCCCCACTACGGTCCGTCTGGCGGAAAAGGGGGTGCAGCTCTGCCGCTGCCCAGCACTGCCCCTGCCCCACCAGTGCCTGAAACAACCATCCCTGCCCCCGGCTACCAAGCCTCAAGCCCTGGTGCAGCAGGTGGCTGTGCCGGTGCCACTCTGGGCAGCTGTGGCAGAGCACAGCGACTTGAGCCACTTTGGGTGAGCTACAGTGGACCTTCCAGTACTAATCCCAGTGTGGGGGGGGGACGTGGTCCTTCCCGCAGCCCCAGGCCACCTGCGGACTTCGTGGCCGGGTGTCCAGCTGCCATCCCTGCCCACCTTGGTTCCCAGTCTTGCTTGCCACCACCTCAGCTCGCCCGTGGAGGCACTGGCTCCCTGGAGGGTGGTGTGATGCATGCAGGTGGCCCGGGAGGGGGCGGCTGCCATCTTGGCCACATGACCATGAGAACAAGAGAATTCCCACAGGCAGGAGCGGGGAGGAGGCAGAGCAGAAATTCAAACAGTCCAATGAAAGTGCAGACCATGCCCCAGGAGGCAGGGAAAAGGGATGGGTCTGAATGACTGCGCATGTGCAGTGGGAAAGCATGCTGGGATTGGACTGAACTGTATAAAAACTTGCTGCCAGCTTCCCTCGTGGCTCTTTGGACTGCATTGGACCAGGAGGAGGACCTGTGGCTGCTGTTGCCTCACCACTGCCATTCTGAAGTGGCCTTGAGATTGCTCTGAGCAGCAGGCAACACCGTTTTTCTCCAGCCATCGCCTTGACTACTTCTTCACAGCTATTCCCCTGTCTGGCCAGCACCCTTCCTACCCACGCCTACCCTCTGTCCCTACCCCCCTCAGCACCTCTCCAGACCCCCCTGGGCCTCCCTCCAATCCCCAGGATTTCCTCAGTCTCATTCCCGGGTTTCATCACAACCCCCCAAGAACTCCTGCTTGCTTACCAGACACCCCCTCCACAACCCCAAGGCTCCTCCTTGCTCCTGCCTGCCTGCCCAGACCCCTGGGGCCTCTCTTCCCTGGGATTCCTCAGCTAATCTTTACCTCACCCTCGGGATTGACCACAACCCCAGGGCCCCCCTCATTTGCTCATCAGAAACCCCCCAAACCCTTCACAACCCCCAAGGAACCCCTCCAGATCCTCCAGACCCTCTCTTCCCTGAGATTCCTTAGCAAAACCTTTTCCTGGACCCCGGGACCTCCCAAACCCCTGGGTTCCCCAGCAA
>WEIV01019609.1:38473-52826 GCA_013390005.1 Calyptomena viridis | reverse complement strand
CACCAGAAGTCATCACAATCTCAAGCTGCCCAGCGCCACCAATTTGTGGCAACTGATGCTGAATCACAAGACATCTGAGAATTATTGTTTTGTTGTTGTTGCAGTTGTCTGTTGTTCTTGTGCATCGTTTATATTTAATACAACTTCTCATTTTATATACTAGTATATATATATTAATTTATATAGATATAAATATTTTCAAAATAAAAGTTCTTATCTTTTTATTCAATTTTTTGTGGTCTCATGGCCCCATATTAAATCGTGTCCTGTCATAAATGATGACAGCAGCCTGTGGAGAGACACGTCTTCTTACATTTGCCTCCCTATCCACAAGGATTTAATAAAGAATCTCAGTGCTGCATGCACACAGCTTTGCCACACTTGGGCTTCTCCAACCATCTTCTTATTTACCTGTTTCTGATAGAGCCCCCACAGCAGGCAGTGCTGCCCTGTTTGCATGTGTCTTTCCAAAACCCACCAGGCAGTGACATTGGTTATTTATAGCCCTTCATTCTAACTGCAAATGGACAGCAAGCAGTTAAGAAATGCTGTATTGATCAGCTGAGAAGAATTTCTTGTTAAAAAGCAAAATCCCTAGCATGTGAGGGAAAAAAACCCCTCAAAACTGTCTGTAGCAGATGTACAGGAAACAAGCTGAGAGAGCAATGAGGCCCTGAGCTAGGCTAGGCTATGCTGCACTGGCAGTGGATAGCTGTGCAGAGCCAGCTCCAGTCAAATAGGGCTCCTGGCAATCTGGGATGTTTCATGGGGGCACAGGTGGATGTACTCTGTGTGCAGGACACAGCTGAGAAACTGGCTATATCCTAGGTTGAGAAGAAGAGGGAAGAAGTGCTGCAAGTTCACCATTTACTCTTTGAGAGTTTGATTCTGGTTGAAGTAATTTTTCCAACATAGGTATGTGGTTCCTGGAAGTTAGGATGCATGCCTCTTCTGCATCCAATGATTTATTTGCCTTTTTTGTTTTACCTTGCCTATAGCTGGTAGGAGCTAAAGTTGATCACTCATTGCATCAAAGTTTACCAAGTATGACAAAAGCCTTCAGCTCCTGGGGTAACAACACGTGAGAGTTATTGTCAACTGGAAGCATGTGAAAATAGCCATGTGATTGAAAAGCCTTGATGCAGTAAAGAGAAATGTATCTATGTGTTTGATTGTGTTCATGCTGTAAGTAGATTTTAAGCATTCAAGATAGAGATTTTAAGATAATGAAGTACTGAGTGATAATATTCCATCATAAACTGTTTATCTGCATCTATACCTTGCTCAGTGATTTTTGTCTACTTGACATACAGCCCCATGTGAAAAAAAACCAGCTTTGAAGTTATTGTATCACCTATATAAACTTGAACAGTATATAAGAAAATGCAGTAGCTGTAGATGTCACTGTACATAATCATGCAGGCTTTTTTCCTAGATATAAACCCAACTACACAGATGGCTCGCAGCTTTTGCAAGTCAAGAATTTTTTCCTTCCTCTTCTCCTCCTTCACTGAAATGAATCCCTGCAAAGGCAGTGCCACTACTTGAGCTCCATCAGTCTTTGGTTTTTCCAAAGGTTTCTCAGAAGTTCATTGTCTGCAAAGATGATTTAATGAGACAAGTCTTGCAAACCCAACCACCCTCTGGGTGAAGAACCTTTTTCTAATATCCAACCTAAACGACCCCTGACATAACTGGCCCTGAAATAACTTCAGGCCATTCCCTTGGGTCCTGTCACTGGTCGCTACAGAGAAGAGATCTGTGCCTGCCTCTTCTTCCCCTCACGAGGAAGCTGTGGACTACGATGAGGTCTCCTCTCAGTCTCCTCCAGGCTGAACAGACCAAGTGACCTCAGCTGCTCCTCATACAGCTTCCCCTCAATGCCTTTCACCATCTTCGTTGCCCTCCTTTGGACAATCTCTAAGAGCTGAATATCCTTCTTATATTGTGGTGCCCAAAACTTCACACAGTATTCCAGGTGAGGCCGCACCAGTGCAGAGCAGTGTGGGACTCTCCCCTCCCTTGACCAGCTGGTGATGCTTTGCATGATGCCCCCCAGAACATGGTTGGCCCTCCCGGCTGAATATGCTGACTCATATTCAACTTGCCATCAACCAGGATGCCCAGGTCTCTTTCTAGGACACTACTTTCCAGCATCTCATTCGTCAGTCTATAGGTACATCCAGGTTACCCCATCCCAGGTGCAGAATTTGATACTTTTCCTTGCAGAACTTCATACGACTGCCCAGTCCTCTAATTTGTTTTGCTCTCTCTGCAGGGCCTCCCTGCCTTAGAGGGAGTCAACAGCTCCTCCACATTTTGCATCACCTCCAAACTTGCTTAGTGTTCCTTCCAGTCCAGCGTCCAAGTAATTTATGAAGATGTTGAAGAGCACTGGGCCTAAGATGGAGCCCTGCAGAGCTCCACTAGTGACAGGTCACCAGTTTGATGTCACCCCATTCACTACTATCCTCTATACTCCGCCTGTGAGCCAATTGCTCACCCACCACATGATGTGTTTATCCAGCTGTGTGCTGGACGTTTTGTTCAGAAGGATACTGTGAGAGACAGTATCAAAAGATTTACTGAAATCCAAAAAGATTACATCAACTGGCTTCCCTTCATCAGTGAGGTGGGTTACCTTGTCATGAAAGGAAATCAGGTTTGATAAGCAGGACTTTCATGAAGCCATGCTGGCTGTGACCAATGCCTGTGTTGTCTTTCAGGTGTTTTTCAACACCTCCCAGAATCCTCACCGTAACTTTACCGGGCACTGAAGTGAGACTGACAGCCCTGTAGTTTCCAGGGTCCTTCTTCTTGCCCTTCTTGAAAACTGAGACAACGTTTGCCAGCTTCCAGTCAGCTGGGACTTCTCTGGATTCCCAAGACCACTCAAAAATCATTGAGAGAGTTTTTGCAATGACATCAGCCAGCTTTTTGAGGATTCTCAGATTAATCCCATCAGGCCCCATAGATCTGTAGGAACCCAGACTGCACAGCAGATCTCACACAATTTCAGGGTTGACTGGGAGTTGATCATTCTTGCAGTCATGGTCCTCCAGTTGGGGCACTGAGGCCCCCTTGGTCCACCATCTGTGTTAAAGACAGAGGCAAAGAACGTGTTAAACACTTCGGCTTTGTTGATAAGGTGACCATCCTCATCTTGTAATGGGCCAGTGATATTTCTATACTCCCCAGGTAAGTGGTTGCAGCACAAGCCAGCCAGAGTTCAGGAAGCATTTGAACGATGCTGTCAGTCACATGGTGTGACTCTTGGGGATGGTCCTGTGCATGGCTAAGAGTTGGACTCGATGATC
Source organism: Calyptomena viridis (assembly GCA_013390005.1). Taxonomy (NCBI): domain Eukaryota; kingdom Metazoa; phylum Chordata; class Aves; order Passeriformes; family Eurylaimidae; genus Calyptomena; species Calyptomena viridis. The sequence continues at coordinate 49,509 of WEIV01019609.1, read as the reverse complement.
CTTGTGGGTCCCTTTGAACTTAACATATTCTGTGATTCTGTGAAATGAAAGTTCAAGCCCCATTCTCTTCTGTATAAAGTACATCACAGTGAGCACATCAATTACCTGTGACAATTTTGATTCATTGCTCTGCGTTGTTTCCAGGCAGGGACACACCTGGACCCCATACTGCAGAACATTGTAGATGGACTGCCACTACAGGCAAAGAAATCAGCTGTCATGATTTTTGTTGAAAGTTGCCTTTAGCTCTGATTATCAAACCAGATGTACTTATACTGGACAGTATCATCCAGTCAAGTGAAATATTCTTTTACACTACTCAAAGAAAATAAAATTAAAATTGCCAATTTGCTAAGCACAGAAGGATATAAAAATACTAATTAACATTTCCAGGAGAAATATAAGAAAGGTACCAGCACAGATTTGCAAGAAATAAAGACCTCTATCTATAAAAGATTTGGAAAATGCAGCTGCTTTTCTACAAGGTAAACAGAGCTGATTCTACAGCAAAACCTTCCCATGACTTTTCACATTGCTATGGGCAAAAGCACATTAGTCACTATCTTTGAAAGAGATAAGGCCTTTTCAACTGTTGTGAGCCCCCGTGCATCTGTAACAAATACTCCGAGGGATAACAGCTTCAGCAGAGGCAAACTCAAGAGCATGAGACTTGGCACTAGCTGAGTGGCCTCTGCCACTACCTCCCAACTTTGCTGTCATCACATGTATGACATGCATGCTGAACACACAGGTTGCATCCCAAGATATGTGGTTGAAAGTGGTTTTGTGAAGCTGCAAATTAATTTTAAAGTTCAGATTTGGTCCACTGGAACAGACTTGTAATTTTATCAGTTAGTGGCACACTTTGCCATAGATTCCTTCTCAATGTCATCCTACCTGTTTCAAACTAGGAACAAGGTAAAAAATGCATTTAGGACTACAGGTGGGATATGTGATAACTGGTTTCTTCAGATAGTAGAGTGCTGTCTTTTTATCCTTCTGCTTTAAATTCAGCTGAAGATCTGTAAATATTTCAAACAGGATGACAGAATGCATTTCACAGCCCTGTCTAACGCTGCTGCCTTCACAATCTATTTAAAGCCTAATTGGGCACAGAGGGTTTTCAGGAGTCCTGTGTGACTTCAATACAAGGCTTTCCTCCTCCAGTCTCTGTAAGAGGTGTCTTCCACTCACCAAGGGCTGGGCACAGCATGAGCACTTTCTCTGCCCAAGAATGGTTCCAATATAAACCCACAGAATCAGAAAGGGCACCAAAAAGCATCAAATGTTTTCTTAAATCCCTCCAAAATGTCAGTTCATGGAACAGGTCAGAATGATCAGTTTTACTCTCAGGTTGGTGGTGAGTGTTATCATCACGTGTCAGTCAGGAAAAGCTTCAAACTTGAATAGTAGTAAAAAGCCCAACACAGAAAGCCCATGCAGCAATCTAGTCTACTTTAATACATTAGTATTAATTAACAGACCATACAGATGCCAAATCTTTCACCAGAAACTAATTTTTTTCTAAAAAAAGTTTGTAATTAGACTAAAACTCATTTAACCCATTTACATTTAACATCCTTCAGAAAAATCACCCCTTTGTTCTCACATGGCAGGAAAGTGCATCTGGAGGTGACATCTTCAATCTGAGTGGTAGGGACATATTGTTATATTGAAGATCAGTGTAACACCTCCTTAGAGTTGTGCACTTTTACAGAGCTTTATGAACCACCCCAAAGACAACCACCCCAAAGAGCACTTGTCCACTGAGAAGAGGGGACACCCATCACAAGCAAGGTTCCTAGAAGTCCAGGTCCCTGGAACAGCAGTTCTGGCATTACTACAGTTAGTTTCCAGAGATGCAGATGGCATGTCTCTGTTCCTGTGCTTGTCATTGGAATGGTTTTGTCTATCAGATGTGATAGACAAAAGGAATTTTTAAAATCTTGCTTTTTCTGTTTGATAAATTCTGTTATTTCAAGGAAAGATTTGCAGTTTGGCTAGTTTTGGTTTAGCTTCTAGACCTGCAAAACTGACTTCTGCAGGTTTGAAACAGTAGGTTATCTACTTAGAAAAAGTGCATCTGTGAACTTTGGATGTGAAATTAGTTAAGAGAACTTGCAGTGCATCACATGCAGTGAAGCAGATAGACTCTCTGGATGAGTTAGCAGTAACTTATCAGATTGTCTGAAATAATGGATTTTTTTTTTCCTAAATGGCTTAAAACTCCATATGCTTTGAGGTTTAGCTAGCTCCACTACCTACTGTTGCAGAGCATGGGGTATTCCATAAGGAGTACAGAGCAGTATCTATAGCCTTGCAAAGAGTAAGCATCTCTCTTGTATGTTTAAGTCATGCTACGTTTTATAACAAAGATGAGCAAGAAAATAGAAACCCTCCACCCAACCCCTCAAATACCAACCCCCACCCTGTACTATGGAAAGAGTCACATCCAGCCCTGTACCTTCGATCTCTTTTTTTTGGCTCTTATTGTTTGCAAAACTTGAGCAGCTTCCAGTTTAGTAATTTCCTCTTATCAGGAAATTCAGATGAAATTACATTCCTATCAGAGGCTTTTAAAAGTATAGATGCATCCTGTTTGCCTTTACAGAAGATATATTTTAGTAGCTTTTTTCCCCCAGCCCAGTGGCAGCCATCTGCTCACTTCCAGTGTCCACAACCCCACACTGCAGGTGTGTATCTGAACATGAGCATTTTGTCATCTTGTTCCCCAGTTACCCAGGCTGGTAAGAGTGAGTGAAATAGTGTGAGTCCCCACTCTGCAGAGTTTATTAACTACTTAGCTAGCTTCCCGTTATCAGGAAGGGGATCCATCTGGGCAGCAAGAACTGTACTTAAAGCTAATTTTCTAAACAAAGTGATAGCCGCCTGCTTTTAATTATCCCCCAGAAGAATTCTCCGGATAAGGATCGATGCTCACAAGACAGGCAATAAGATAGACTATGATGGGGGAAAGGGGAGGGATGGAGGCCTCACACCTGGACAGGGTGTGGAAGAGTACAGAGCTCTCCTGAGGGAGAGGCACACACCCCTCTTTGCATGGGATATCCTCTACTTTGATGTCTGAACCTCAGCTGTAACAGCCCACTCCTGTCCCCACCACCTCCTGTTTCTTCCATAAGCCCTCAGCTTCATCCTACTGCTTGACAAGCCAGTGTCCTCTCCTGGGGCATGCCAAGGCCCTGTTAGCACAGTGGTTTCTCTTGAAGCCCTCCTAGCAGGCTTTGCTACCTGCAGAAAAAGGTAAGCAGGTGACAGAACTCTCATAAGGTTTGTCAAATTACTTTGGCACTAGATCAGTGCTAGAGGAGTGCACCCCCAATGGTGCCCTTTTAGGAACATAAATGACTTTGCAGGTCAGAGCTGCCGGGTCACATTCACCAGAAAATAATAATATTACAAAAAATCATAACAGGATTTCCACCATTTTTCTTGGCTCATAAGGGTCACAAGCAGTGTTTGTGTGGGTGCCCAGGAATCTCGGTGAAGAGCTGCTGGAGCAGAAACAGCTGCCTGACTGCCTCCAAGTCCAGCCTCAGAGCAACCTCCAGCGGCAGCGACCTGTTCCTGCAGACAGGGCTCCAGTGGCACCGCCGGGAATCCCAGCATACCTTTGCCACCACAGAGAATGATGGCCTTCTGTCCAGAGATGGACATACAGAAATAATGTAAGACCATCACCATTGCTACTAAGGTATCAGGATAAAAATTGATTAATTAATTTTAAAAAATAAAATTGTCGGTATTTCCCCATGACTCATCTAACAGCCAAGATGCATTCCTGGCACAAACCCAAACCCATCATCCACTTAAAACCAAATTAAAAGGAATAAAAAAGAGGCAGATATTAGTTTAAAATTCTCAGTGAACTTTCTGCTTGTGATTGGACAATTCACACACTTGGTGAGATTAAAGAATTAGTGAGATACCTCAGCACATGCAAAACTAAGCACAAACTCAAGGATCTTTGCTACATGGAAATTGAATAAACCAAGCGCATATTTAGCATTGCTACATATAAAACGCTTTGTTTGAGGGAGAGTCTGAACCAGAGCCCACCAACACTGATGAATGATCTTCTGAGAACTGTGGGTTTGACTCACAGAAAGCTAGCTCTGCTCATCTTTTACTATGATACATGATAAAAACTACAGCTTACAGTGGCAATCCACAGCATATTTTGTCAGGTCAACCATGTCTTTTTTTATTATCTAATCTCACATACTAAGTCCTGGTGAACAGAGCTTGGCTCTGCCTACCCCCAAAAAGCAGAAGCAATCTACTCTGCAGTTCAGATCATACAGATCATATGCAACAGAAGATAGTTATAATAAGTAAAATCAATACCACCAAAGGTAATCAACATTTTATTTTATAAACATACATTTACTATAAAAGCTGCTGCATTTTAGACAAGATTTCCTAATTTCCAGAGGCATTTTAGAATAAATAAAATAAAGGAAAGATTAGCATAATTGGTATTCAACATTAACCCCAGCTAGGACAGCAATCCTTGTCCCTGAATGGACATGCAGATAAGGATGGTCCCGTTCTGGTTCACCAACCTTTAGGACATTCATTGAGAACTACAGATGTACTGCATCAATAACACTACATAGCAAGAGTATGGAAAAAATACACCATGGAAAATGGGCTTGTAAAATACAGATGGGTTATGATACCTGTTCAGGTTCTCTGAAATAGTAAGAGGCTAAATAAATTCCAAAACATCTAAAACCCATTACATACATTGCATTTGCTTATTAATAATAAATCATTTTTGCAACAAATACATTTACGTTGTAGTTCAAACGTAGTAAAGTGTTATTTTTTCTGTGTTCAAAGTTCCTGATTAGAAATGTATCACATTTCTGTGTTTAACTGGAAAAATAGGAAAAAAAAATCTTAGCCTGAATGAATTTGCCATGTAAGATTCCGAAGGGAATATAAAATTAAGCCTAAGCAGTTGGCAAGTACTTAGAAAATTGTTGAAAATTATTCTGTGCTGGTGAATAGATGTTCAATAGGGAGAAAAATTGTTGTAGGAGAACACCGCTTCATTTTGCTTTACATACAACCAACTTGGCTAAAACATGCATATAGGAAACTAATTGATAGACACTGGGATCAATTTCTAAGCAGCTTCGGAGACCCACTGGTGTGTCTGCAATGCAATGCATACCCCCACCCCACCCCTTGCCCATGCACTTTATCCCAACCATGGTTCTAAGTCGTTTGGGCAGTTTGCCCCTACATGAATGAGAAGCGGATCTAACCTCTGTGAAAACCAACCCTTTTCTACACTTGGGTACCGATTTGTACATCTAACTGTATCACATAGGTGAAGCAGTGGTAGTGACTCATACCAAATAGATGCACAAGCATGCATGGTCTTGTTTAAAAATTAGGTTCTGACATCATATATTCACGTATTCTTAATGCAGCGCACGGGGCTATACAGATGTACCAAGTCAGTTACAAAATTTGCTTCTTGACTTTCCATGGTACACATTCATTGCGGGAAAATGTTTTAATGACCACATGCAAAGAGTAAGCATCCTGGTTATCAAAACCTTTTAACAGTAAATCGTGCAGGTGGTTGATCAAAATACTGGATATCACTTTTAGTTCCAAAACATTTGTCTGATTTATTTTATTTTTACTTAAAAATATTCCCCGGGTGAAGTCCATGAAGGACTTCAGCTTGTTGGATTTATTGCATCCATAAGTCATCACTGACTTTGTGCAACAGCTTTGCATTTTCTAAGGCACAATATTAAGGAAGTAACATGTAACTTTCCAGCAGATAGTCACAATGTCCTCCAACGACAACATCGCACGTGGGTATTCAATGACACGCAGTTTTGCATGGTTAGGTAACTCATATGCAGGCAACTGTCTAGCATTTCAATAAATAATTGCTACCTAGAGAACAACTCTAAATTATTGCTTCCCTAATAACTATTTCATTTCCATTTACCACCAACACACCAAAGGACAACAGATATGCACATAAATAAAAGAAATCTCTATTAATTTAGTTTTATCATGGGTTTAAGGCAGAATAAGTAAATTTTTCCCCTCCATTTCAAGATGCATCATGAACAGCTGAAATGGGATATTTCCAGTAACTGTTTACCAAAAAGTGCTAGGATATTTTACAGATGCAACATGTTCCCTAACTTTGCCTGTGTATTGTAGCTAACTGCTGAACTGCTGTTTCAATGAACTGCTGAATCACTTTAGTAAGGAGCACATGCTTAATCAAAAAGCACAAAAGAAAACTGTCCCAAACACAGGCAAGTTAGTTTTTCTGCCTGCTGTGGCCAGCCTCCTTTCTGCCTGCCTTCCACATTCCTGGCTTTTGTTGACTTTTTCAGGTAGTGGATAGAGGAACACAGGCTCAAGGCTGTCTAGTTCTCTGCTCCAGGAAGTACCCAAACCACATGTGTTTCTCTGCATGAAATTTAAACCAAGTGCAGTATTTGAAGTGAATGAGCAGTTCTCAAACCAATTCTAACCACCATAGGCAAATTATATGCCAAAGAGAAAAGCTTCACCATAGTATCAAACTGCAGAGTGGAGACTCACAACTCAGCTGGATCTGCCTGCTCGGCCACCTCTCCCCCACATCACCTTTCATCGAGTTTAGTAACAATACAGGCTGCTGAACTTAGTAAGAAGGATTACTCCTGATAGGAATCTTGCCATCATTAATGGCATGCATTCTTTAGGTTTAATGAAGAAATCTTTATTTGAGTGAATATTAAGCTATAGTCATGAACATTACTTGAGGTACACAAACAAAAAAACTATCACTAAAGGTGCAATAATTTATTTGTATAACTCCTACCCTCCACTGAAGGTAATATAAACACAAAATGCTTCAGAATTATAGAATGTATTATCAAACTAGTCTCTGTATAAAAAAAGTTTTAGCTTCAGTTATAACAGAGAAGTCGTGCTGTGATGTTTAGTTGTTTTTCAAATGCACTGATTCAATACTATCTTAAAATTACTTCTCAGCTCAAACTGGCATATTCTATAAAGGTTCTGTAAACTTAAACATTTTAGTTCCTAGAAATGTTAAAACAAAACAGCTTTATTGCATGTTTATTTTCTTATTACTTTCAAAAGGACAAGGTAACAGACTGGAAATCATAAGCATACCTGAAAGGTGGGATTTTTTTTTTAATAGTACTCAGGTTTTGCCTTCCCAAACATGGTCATACATATTTTGAAAATTTCTTATGAAAGAAAAAACCAACATATTGCATTTCAAAGAAGCAGGTGTAGCTTTTCTGTGAGTCTTTAAAAACGGGATGAGAGCCATCACATCCATGGGTTCAAGCTTTTACAAGCGATTGTCTGGAGGCAGCCGATACATACGAGAAGAGAGTTCCTTCTTGAAAGTTATCAGGACTGAAAGTCATGTCACAATGTAGTTGGCTGTCCAGCAGCTGGTTAAAACAAAACCAAAACAAGTCATTTGTTAACAAACTTTAACAAACAAATGTAGACTTTTCCTCTCATGGTCTCTACAATTGAAAAAACCGCATCTGGAATTATGTGTCATTTGTGCCCTGCTTTTCCTTCCTCCTGCAAAGCTGGAGCTCTAACTACAAGGAAAGATTCAGCATAACTCCACTGGAAACGTATTTTCCTTGCCATGTGATGAATGTGTTCTGCATGAACTTCCATTGTATTTTACTCCCAAATACTTGTGGGTTTATTTAGTTTAGGCTCTGCAGTGACATAATAGTAAAGCAAAGGGCTGATGAGTTGTCTTCAGCTGTGCCTCATTTGTGCTACATGGTAATACAGACCCCTTGTGTTATATGGCCATATAGGGAATCTCATTAATATACTTCTTGCTTTGGACTTCAACACTCACAAACCTGTAACTATTCCCCATGTTTGACATTGAATACTGAGTTTCCTCCCTTGTGAGGTTTTGTTGTACCAATAAAACTCCATGCACTTTCCTCTGAAAAACAGAAATATTTTGAAACCTGAACCAATATATAATCTTTAATGCTTTTCTCAAGGTTTTTGATGATGTATTTTGAAACAGAATCATCCACATTTTTAAATAAGCTTCTGGCAGCCAAAATACTTTATTGAGATGTCCATAAGCATCTCAAAACTGATGAACTCTCAGTTGGTCAGAGACTGTCAGTTGTGCACACTGCTGCACAGATCTTCAGATGCAGCCCAAAGGGGCAGAGGTACAAACCATGCAATCAAACAACTGATTTTACATTTTGCATCAGACTTCTCAGAACAGAAAGGCAAAACACTGGTATTCCACCAGTTTGTTCTTCATTTCAGGTGTGGGGTCCATCCAATTTTAGTTAAAAATTAGCAACTAGTCATATTTGCAGTTCTATCAAAATCAGTCCCTTTGAATTGTCAACAACAGTCAGTGTAACTTGAATTCAACTAATTGAATTTTGAGATTTGGCATGAGGAGTGAACACAACAGGAAGAGGCAATTTGTAGTAAAAAAGATGGACCCCTCGCCATTATTATTCTTCAGGAACTATACATTTCCTCAAAATCTACTCCCTCTGTCACGGAATTGGTTATCATTCTGCTGGGTATGTACAAATACAAAACATTACAGCATGAAACACTGTACACAGCTCTGTAATACATTTTCTAACAACACTGCTGTAGAGATGATGGAGGGGATGATTTCTACAGTGTAGATAACTGATAGATAATTTAATAATAATAATCTGATAAATAATTTATTTGAGTCTTTGTCTATCCTTAAGGGACCTCAATTTTTATTTAAGCAAAAAGGATTAAGAAGAAAAGGAAATTATGACTTTTATCACCTTCCTCTGTTTTTTTGTGTAAAGATTGATGTGCAAACCTGCATTTTTCGAGTCAGGACTTCAACCACATGAGGCAGCTTTGTAGTATCAAGCCTAAGGGGAAAAGCTATTTCTAAATATGTCAGGTTAAATAAATAATAAAAAGTTGCTAACATTTCTTAGAAGAATTAAAAAAAAAATTAAAATCACCAATTTTATACAATATTGGTTATACAATAGCACCCTCTAGCTCTGCTGATGGGGAAATCTCTCTTTCCTGAAGCATCAGAGAAAAAGTACCCATTCTTCTGCTGGCGAATGTAGGGAGGTACCTTTCCTACTCCTGAATTTCTACAGCCACTGCTTTTGAGAGAGGGGAAGGGAAATAGTGAAAACAGTTCTATACGTCCACTTATCAGCTGCAACTGTAGGAAGTGAATATAATAAATATTATTTAACAGGAAGACAACAATTACTCATATTGTTTTTTCTTGCATCTTACTGTTTTCCACAAAGTGGAAGCCAGCATGAGCACTGCTCATTTTATATCACTGGTGACATTGGAGTGAAGATGAAATGCTTTAGTAATTTGATATCATTCACAGAAATCCAGGACTTGGAAGGACACTCAGGTGACCTGCTCTAAGGCAGAAAAATGCATCAAGTCTTTTTCTGACATGCGGTTGTCTGCCTCATTCTTCAAAATTTATGGCAAGCAACACTATCTAGCGGGATACCACTACAAGGATTCACTATGAGTTGCAGAATGTTCCTAATATTTTACATTACCATTTTGTCTGCAAAAGGGAGGCCAGAAGACATAAAAAATTGGAACTTCTCCAAACACAGCCCAGGGTCCTAGATCTAATACAGTTATCTCTACTGTGTCATGTGATGCGAGATATCCAAGCCTCCAGGTCGTGCAATATGTATGCATAGTGTAGGAGTTCATATTTATACACAGAAACAGCCTTTAAATCTAATACTGCTGAGCAGAGATCCTCTGGGCAAAATTTAACAGGCTTGGAAACCTAATTGAAATGGCATGGGGAGGTTCCTCTTCCCATAGCAAAGCTATGCCTGAGTGTCAAAGCCAGGAGGAGACAAACTCATCATTTAAAATCATGGCACCAGTATTTTTAGAGTTCACTGTGTTTTGGATAGGATTTGGTACTTACTTCTGGATCGGATATAACAATCGTTGCAGTTAAGAAGACCATTTCTAATCCTGACATCTGTCCCACTTGCTATGTCTCCCAGCTGTCCCTTGCAAATGCCACACTGTCAGTTGAAGAACAGAGAAAGTAAGAGAGAGCACGCCATAATGTCACAACTCTTCCCAAATCTTTACTTTCGTTTCAGTAGTTCTTGGAGCAGGGAGAAAAAATACCCTCTTAAAACTCAGCCCAAACTCCTGGGGAACACCGCAAATCAGTGAGAGTATTTTTTTTACAGTCAAGAGTGTTTAAGACTGGATTTCAGCAGCCTCCACTTACACAGAAACGAAGTCTAGTGATTATAAGAGACATCTGATTTTAAGGTTGCCTTCCGGAGTCAGCTCAGTTATGATGGATAAAGCCCAGAGACACCAGAGTTTTAGTTTGGGTAAATGTCTAGAAACAAAAAAAGGCTTCACAAATGTCTAATATGACTTGGGCCAGAGATAACAGAAATGGACACTTTCTGAGTCCTCTAGAAAACACTGAGTTACTTCCAAACTGAAACACTCAAGAAGAGTCAAGAAGTATTTCTGTTGAGAAGTCTGGTGAAAGCCAGAATACATCATTCATTCCACAGTCAGAGCTTTCCAACCATGGGTCAGATCAAATATGGCTTTTGGACCACATTTTTGGAAGGAAAAAAAAGCTTAAAAAATCACATGGTAGATAATTTTATATTTAAAAAGCAATGGGGACAACAGGGAAATTAAGATGCTTTCCCCTGTGCAGAAGCTAAGTTTGCTTGCTTGATCACAGGGTTTAGTCCAATTAACCTGTCTGACCACAAAATAACACATTAGTTGCTTCTTTACAAACAAACACACACAATATAACAGACATGTAAACTCCCTGGTCCTCTCATTTTCAATTTCACATCTAAAGCCCTCAATATAATCTCTACTTACACTGTGCATGACTTGAGATTTTTCTTAATAAAGCAAGAGACATACCCTGAAGCACTGAATGTGGAAAT
>WEIV01019609.1:8784-30710 GCA_013390005.1 Calyptomena viridis | reverse complement strand
AAAGCATAAATACTTATTGGACCTTAAAAAAATCAATTAACTTTAAATGTCATCCAACTTTTTTAATGACAAAATTGAGGCAGGTGTCACTTTAGGCTTGACTTGAAAAGTTTACATATCACGTGCAGTGTTTTTTATTGGACCAAAATGTACATAAAGAATCTAATCAGTTATCAAAACACAAAATAAGTGTTTGAAATATGCTCTCTGTAAAAAAATAAATCCTATATTGTATATAAGATAATGTAAAAGATGGAGGATAATTTTTTTAACTGCTACTACAAACATGTGGACCTACAAACAAGATTCCTACCTGCTACTGAAATATTCATCTCTGATGAAAACAAGAAGAGTTTAAATTTCACCTTAACATATTTATCTTTGCTAGCAGAAAACAACTTTTGAGTCTGAGACATTCCAACTTTGAAGATATATGTGTACTCTCAATTTCCAAAATTCTTTGAGTTAGACTTCTGCCAGATTCCTATCTGGAAAACAACACATGCATACAAGGAGTCTTACTCTCACCCTGAGTCAATGGCAGATTCAGCCCGGCAGGTGATCTGTGCTCCTGTTCACTTCCTCCTTTCAAGATACCTGTCCCTGGGTATCCTGAGAGCACTTTATTTCCACTGCCAATAAAAATAAGTCACATTGTATAAATAAAGCCAGGAAAAGTTTTACCTAGAATATAATGGCAAAATTAGACTTTTGAATATCAGTCTATTTTTTTTGCAAAGGAGTTTTGTTATTGTGTCAGCAGTGACAAAGCAATGAGGATAACTTTCATGAATTAACAAGTTTGTCTCCAGACGGGCCAAGTCTTCCTGCTTACCTCAAACTGCCACTTAGATGTGCTGAAGATCATTTTGGATTTGTGGAGAATGTCTTCTTTGACAAGGAAAAACCTTTTATCCATTTTCTCTATACAGCACTCAGCATCATCAGATGCTTCTTCTCTTTGTGAAACCTGTTAATTAGCACTTGGGCAAATTTGGGTATGGCACTTACCAGTCAGGCAATTTCACTCAGATTCTGAGTGAAAACAGCTGCTGCTCCTTTATTCATTCAAATGGCTTGTGAAATGTACACAAGACACAGTGCAGTGACATACAGAGATGTCTGAGCTGCCTGAAGTCTGATCTATTTGATGTGACAGCTTATTGGCAAAGCCATACACTGAAAAGACAAAGCTTCTGATATGCACAACTAGCTCTGCACGTTGCTATACATGCATAAGCCTGTGGGGCAAGTGAATATTGATTGGGATATATTGCATCCATCACTAGAGCATGTGTTGGTGCTTCAGCATCAATCATGGGCAGATGTAACATCCTAGGAATCTACAGTTCACAAGGCTCCATAAAGCTATAAAATGCTTAGGCTTGATACAAACCTTCTCTTTTCTTGCCAGAGTTCATCTTCCTTGCTTTTCAGAGATGGCATACTGTCCTGCTCCCAGAGCAGCTTTTTCTGCCTTGTAACTTCTTTCTGTTTGCCTTCCTCTGGACAGCTGTTTGAATCAGTTGAGTTCTAGAAGACAGAAGAGAGGGAATAAGGACTTCCCTTTGAATTGGCATTGGCACATACCTTATTATAAAAAAAAATCTCACATTTATACCATGGAATCATTTGAACCTGGTAAGGCTAACTTTGGATTAAGCTGAAACAATCAACTAATCGGACTAAACCAAGCATTAAAAAAGTTAGGGACTAACCAATTTTTGGGAGAAATCCTTGAATTACTTTGAAAGTCTATGCAGTCTCCCACTGGACTTGCAAGGACTTTGTGGATGACCTCAGCTTGTGGTCTCTGCCTAGGGGGAAAGCATTACTCGTATGCACTGGGCATCCTCAAAGAGCAACACTTCCAAAATGGTACTGGAGTGGTTCATACTTGATTGGTGGAGCTTGAGTAAGCCATAACATGAGATCCTTTGCTTCTTGCTTCTGAGTGCAGGCAGTGCTCTGACCATGGCATAAGCAACTCCACTCAGGAAGTTATTGTGACACAGCCATGTGGAAAATTGGCCATGGCTGATGTCCTTGCACAGGGATGAGTGATAAGAGGGGGCAGGAAGGGGGAGAGGAGAACCAAATGATAGAGTACTCCTAAACCTGAAGTTAAAAGGAGGAAGGCAGGTGACTGGGTTCAGGTGCCTTAGGCGGGAGAAAATTATGTCTAGGAATCCCACATTTACTCTACTGTGATCTCACCTGGGGTACCATTCTCTGATCTCTGGCAAACACTTATTTAATTAGACACTAGATGCATTGAATTAAACATTCTGTGCTGCATGAATGAAAAAACCACAGAGAGTAAACATTTCTCCATTTTGCAGCTTTCTAGGAGGGATGATGGGAGAGAAAAGGAGGAAAACAGGAGGCAGGATTCAGTCTCATCTGAGATATGCTTAAAGCACTATGTTACACTCATGATTTTGGATTCAGGGAAACCACTTTAGATTTTGTTGGCTTTGAGAAGGTAGTTAAAAGAAACAGAAAGAGGTAATTGTTTTTTCATAGCACCAGTTAAAAAACAGAAGTAGCTGCAGAGAGAGACTAGAGAGCTGAAAATGGGATGGTAGCAGTTTGGTTGGGAGTTTGGATCTTCAGTTGTGAAAATACACAAGTTACAACACTCGGAGGTGTCACTAGTTACAGAAGGGATCCAGGGAATACCCTTACTCTTACTACTCCCAGACTTTGATAGCCTTTAGCAAAGGATTGAACTTCGCACTGAAGATGGCTTAGCCTTTACTGCCTTACTACTCCATGAGAAACTCACTGCTGTCTTGTTTCCTTCAGTGGTAGAGGAAGAAGAGGAGAGGAGCTCAGCAGAGTTTGAAGAAACAATGAATGGAACTACAGTATCCTCAATTATCTTGCGTTCCTAAAGAAAAGAGGATCAGGAGAGAGTGAGAGGGAGTTAAAAACACAGAATGTAAACTATGAGCTTACTAAGTAGAAGCAAAAGATTTGGCTACATGCCATATTTAGATGGCTATGTAAGGATCTGTGGTACCAGGATTAATGGTAACGCCTCCATTTTTAATGTGGTTTAAGGTTTTGCACTTCCTTTCACCATTACCATCTCTGATACGGAATTTCCAAAAGTGGAAAGAATATTCCACCTGGGATGGCACCACTGTTTCTCACAGCACCAGTCTATTAAATGTAATATAAAACCACGAAATTAGCATTGGTATATGAGAAACTGTGTCTGAAAGTTGAAAAAAAAAAATTTCTTTTTCAGATCACAAGTATGTTCCTCAAGCACAGATGATAAAACATCAATTTCCATAATGCACTAGACAGACTGAAAACATAAATATTTTCCAATTTCCTGCAAGAATTACACATGTATAACAGAAGTAAACCACTATATTATATATTGTTAATATTCTACAACTGGAAGTTTTGAACATCTCCTGTGGAATTTTTTTTTTAAGGCCAGTTACAAAATATCTACATGATTAAGCCCAAGGCAGACAACAATTTAATCTGGAGTTCCACCAAGTCTAGGCACCAAGTATATACCAAAACACACAAGGCTCTGCCTCCAGAGGGAAGTCTGAGTGTGCCCAGACACAACCGTACTGACTCACCCAGACTTGCAGAACAATTAGACACCTCCACCTACGCAAAGGTTCTGAGGATACCTGTCCAAACATTTAAATATTTTTCCTCACTGTCTACGGCAGTGTTTAAGAGAAACAATTCTCCTGAGAATTCAGCCTGAGAATTCAGTCTTTTCATTAATTAATCTAGGTATAGGATTATTTTTTTTGTTACGTAAGTGGGTGCATTTAAAATAAAAAAAGAAAGGCATTAAACAACTTCCTCTGAGCCTTATACCTCCTCGTAGTATCTACGCTCTTCCTCTTCAACTTCTCTCTGGGCCTTTTCCCATTCCTCTTTCAGCTTGTCCTGCTCCTTCTGATACTTCTCCTGTAGATGGATACAAATGCTGGTAATCAGAGCATTCTGTATTAGGAGTAAACTCAGTAGTATCTCCACAATAAAAATGAACCTGTTAAGAGTGGTTAAATCAGAAATAAGATGAAATAGGAAGATAAAAATTTGAAACATTCATAGGTATCAAAAAAAAAAGCTTCTTTTTCCACTCTCCTACTTGTTTCTAGCACTTCTATTTAACACCTTCAAACTACAAGGAACTTTTGACGCATTAGAAGTTAATTTGTTAGAATTTTAAAAATCTTTGGTCAGAAATTAAATTTATGCTCAACAATTTCAATAAATCCTTGTTTATCATGCAGGATTAAGCTTCAAAAAGCTATTGCATACCCCAAAACACCGGGACACGAATCTTACATTAAAAACTTCAGCAAAGTAGCACATAAACAAGAAAGTTTTGCAGATACTGGTACTAATTTAAGAGAGATGCCAGTACAAGTTAATGAATAATGAATACCTGTACATGTTCAAAAGATAAACGAATAGTGTGTAAAGGTTTAAAGAGAGTAAGCTTATAATCAGCTAAGTAGCTGATTTTTCTCCTTGATGGAATGATTTCTTGACAATTGTCTCCACGTATTTGGCACAAAATATTACCTCAAAAAGGTGTTTAAAATTATTTGCCAGAAATGCTTTGAATATAGAGAAGAATGGTGACTTCCATTTCTCTTTTACATCAGTTCCAACTTCTATTCAAACTAGAAACCACATCTGCCTAATCCAGAAAGAATGTAATTACTATTTAGAGAACATCCACACATGCTAGAAAAATTATTACAAGAATTTGACACCATTTTAAGAGGAAACAACAATATTAGCTAAAAGAAAATAATCTCAAAAAAGTTGTAGAGGCACACAAGTCATTCTTAAAAGATTAAAAGATCGCATTTTATTATTCTACATCCTTTGACAGTTGTTTGTTCTTCTGTTACATGGAAGAAAGATATGATTTCTTTGGGATAAAACTTAATCATAGTTTCAAAAGCTACTGCTGACTGATTGGGAAATTCAAGTTTTCAGGGCCATTGCACTTCTTCCAAGTAGGACAAAACCCCAGTATTTTTAGTTCTTACCATATCACTAGGCAAAACTAGTGGTTGTCTTGAGGATGTCTCCCTCCCTCACAAAAAACCCCCAAACCCAAGTCCTTTCATGTCCAAATTTAGCTTGATGTTTTCCAAGAAGTGCCTGTAAACAAAGCAGAAGTCTACAAACATCTATTTAGACCATCGTTTTAAAGGACAATTGCATAGGCGTCAGGGTCAGCAAATTGTCAGTCTTGACAAGGAGGCTCCAAGTAATTAAGTGTCCTGCAGTCTATGCTCAATATACTTTGAATATAATTGAGGACCAACACATTTGGTTTAACTCTGCATTGGAATACAGGGCTAGTCTTTTTGGTCTCTCCATGGAGCGGGGAAGGGAAACACAAGAGTGCCTAAACCACAGAGAACATGTGTGTATGCTCATTTGACCACTCATCTGCCATAGAACTCACTCAAGTATCCGTAGAGGATGTGGAAAACACGACACAAAATGTCCAACTTTTGTCCAAATTGACAATTCAACAGCTGAACCACACAGTGGAAGACATACAGTTTCTTCCCTACCTGAAGCAAGCGTTCCTGCTCGTGTTGCCACCTTTCCTGGCGCTTTCGCTCTTCTTCTGGATCCCAGGACCAAAAGTTGAAACGCTTAAGTGAAGGAAAACCAAACTATTAGACTGTGACACTACATTTCACAAGGCTACCAGAGAAAGCTGCCCTTTGCCTGACCTAGCTCTGCCAATGAGGTTACAATGGGAAACTGAGAACTAGATAATGGTTCTCTCAGTTAGCAGACAATATTCTAAGCTTCATTGACATTTGGGACTGCCCACAGGTATTCCAATGATAAAGTAATCATTTGGTTTGCAAAGAGAGTCTTGGGAAATATCAGTTGGAGGGAGGGGGAAGGAAAAAGATCTTAAAGAAAGCTCTAAGCTGCACTGAACAGAGCCATCTGTGAGTACTCAATTTAAAGAACATACCTACTTTGGTTCTCTATAATATTCTGTGCAACACGAAAAACAATTTTATGTTGTAAAAAATATTCTCTCATATTATATATCTGCCAGTACAACACCCTATAGCCTTGCTTTGAATTTTTATCCATAATGAAATAAAGAAACAAGCTTCACTAGGGATCCTACTACATAACACATTTAAAATCCTTATAATCAAGGGCAATTTTAGACACTTGCTGTCACATTCCTTTCCATTAAGAGTAGTATTTGAATCTGACAGGAAGAGGATATGTCTATTTCTATGTGACAAACAGAATATGAAATACTGTGTACTTCAGAGTAGCATTTGCCGTGTGTTGGGTTTTTTTGTTTTCACTGAGGAGACTGTACAATTGTGGAGTCCTTTAATTCCTAAGCATTTAAAATTGAATGCATAATTTACAATTACATAGTTTTTCAAGACTTTATGATGCTTATGATGCTTTAGTGGCTCCAGCAACTGAGTACTGTACAGCTACCGTTCCCCCAGATAAGAGGAGAATGCATGAATTTCGGATTCAGATTATACCTTGACTTGGGTTGTACTTTTTCTCTCACATGTTCATGGAAAAAAATTCTCATTCTCATTTAGCAATGTTACAAGACAGGTTTTAAAAAATTAAGTTTCGCTAAACACAAATCTCTAAACCAAATAATGATGTAAAAAAAAAGGTACTCACATTTGATTTATCACCACTATCAGAATCAGCTATTAAAAAAACAGAACAATGAAAGATTAAATCTAACATAGGAAAATATGCTTAGCCTGCAATTAAATCCACATTATATCTGTATCAAAAAGCTTCATGTTAGTTTCCTATTCGCTCCCACAACCAAATACAAGGATGAATTGCAAGCAAATAAATTTTAAACAGATGACACCCAACACCAACAAAACTACTTTTAATCTGGGTACAGAGGAGCATAATACTAACTAACATCAGGTTCTACTCTACCACTAGCTAATGCCATCTACTTCTGGCCACACATGTTAGCAGTGTTCAGACACTGAGTGTTACTTACCTTGAGCTACTTTTACTATCGCGATTCAGTGCAAGGAAGGAAAATGTACAGTAAATCTAAAAGGACTGGGAATACGCTATTCAACAGACACAGTTACGAAGAGAACCATTGCCATTTTCTATCCAAATGTCTTTGAAAATTTGGCTGATTTAAAGAAATTAAGAAAAAGGTATTTATAGGCAAAGGATTTCTTTTGGGTTCTTGGAAACAGAGCATCACAATGTGCAACCCAACAGCTCTTTGTCAACTGTGTAACAGGAATAGATACTTTCTATGAAAGCAAGAGGTAGAACAAGTCCCCGTGATCATCAGTTTTCATCCCAGCCCTGAGTATGAAGACATCTACGACTGGAGGCAGCAGAAGGGCTGAAGCTGGTCTTTGAGCTGCATTTACCTGACTGTGAGAAAAACTGTGAGCGCCGCCAGTTGTTGCGAACCCTAAGTGGAACCGCGGCCCCACGGGGCAGCTCTGCAGGCAACGGCACGGAGACAAAACAAGAAACAGTGCAGTCAAAAGGCAATGACAGACTCTGAGACCTGAGCCACTTTGGTCACAAAGAGGAATTTTGACTACAGTCACTTTGGCCCATGGCAGCTAGTTTACAATGGACCTGAAGATCTCACGAACTGTCTGTATTTAAATGGTACTTGTGCAACAAGACACCTGAACTTACATGAAACCACTAACACACTAATGCTAGTCAAGGGCAGCCACCCCTTCAAGTCTTTGCGTGGTGCTTGCATTCATTCCTATTGCAGATACAGGTTTCTAAGGATTTTGTGATCCCTTCAGTGCTCTGTGTGCTGTGAACACTAGAGTGCAGCCAAGTCTTTCAGCACCACTCAGAAAACAGGCAAGAGACCTACAAGACACCTGTTACCTAATGTTTGTATTGATTTGTGCCTAACGTAAGATTGTATTGTTCCCAAAGTCTGTTTGGGTAGTACTTCCCCCCTTAAAACAAGTGCGATTTTTAATCCTTTTCAGACAATCACAGAGTAGTTTGGGCTGGAATGAACCTTAAATATCACCTATTTTCAATTCCCCCTGCCATGGACAGGGACTAGACCAGATTGCTCAAAGCTCCATACAACCTGGTCTTGAACACTTCCAGGGATGGGGCACCCACAACTTCTCTAGGCAACCTGTTCCAGCGCTTCACCACACAGAGAGTAAACCATTTCTTCCTAATATCTAATCTAAATCTACCCTCTTTCAGGTTAAAGCCTTTGCTCTCTTGTCGTGTCACTACACTGGCTTGTAAAAAGTCCCTCTCCAGTTTTTTCACAATGGACAACTTTCAGTAGTTTCAACCTTGAATACATTAGGCTTATCAGTGTATTACCTATACATAAAGTAACAAGCTAGGAAGTTCTCAGGGGGAAGAAGACCTTGGATGATTTTTCTCTATTTCTTTCATAATACCTACATACATGCATCTCTAAAATAAATATAAGATGAAACTACTAAACATTATCAATCTCAAGCAAAACTTTGTCACGTAGGTGAGGAGAAAAAAAGTTTCTTCTTTGCAAGAACTTGTGTTGGGCAGCAGTCAAATTCAAGGATGTGGCCAGATATGAGTATTGCTGGTCTCTGAAAAGGAGCTCCGCATAAGCAGCCAAGCGCAGGATTTATCTCCAGGAAATTTTATCATGAGATAAAACCAATTGCTAAGTCGTTTTCATCTGTGAGCAGCAGTAAGCAATACTCATTGGCAAAATACAACTTTTATTGCTAGGCCAGGTAAATGGAAAACAAGCCTTTCCCTGCCCCTCTCCACTGTGTCACATTTCTGCTATTCTTGTTTAAGAGGAACAGCCAGAAGCTGTTCCTCTGCATCACAGAAGCTACAATACCAATATTAGTCAATGCAACTAGAAAATAACTATTTTAGGTCCAAAATCCTCCAGGTCATTGATTAGACACTTCTCCCTGAACATCACACGCACATATTCAGCTACCATCTGGCCGAGTTCTCCAAATGCTTTTTGCTCACCTTGAAGACCAGAATTATGCAGAGTAACTTGGCTGGTCTCGGGTAGCTTCTTTAAAAATGGCAACACTACACTCCCCTTTTGTTCTGGGGCTTTTGCTTTCATCACCTGTTCAGACATTTGAGAGCAGAAAACCGCATTAAAAAAACAACAGGTTCAATCAAGGCTTAACTTAAACCTCTTCTACTTATTTTCTGAATCAACATTATCAAAGATGAAGCCTCTATCTCCAGAATCACAACACTGAGTTGCAGTATTCATGTCCTGTAAGCAACTAGTAGCTGTTTGCTGTTGACATTCACGCTGCCCTGCACACCAAGGCTGATCCTCTTAACAATATCCAACCAACCAACATCTAACTTACCTGACAGCAGTATGGTCATGGCCCGTTGTTACTTCTGCCACCACCTGCACTTGTTCAGCACTTCAAGAGGGTAAGCTGCACTGCCTACACCTTTTGGATACTCTGCCTTTCTAATAGGCAGTGGGACTGGGTTCTCAATTTCAGTCCAGCCCAGTTTACAGTTCTACAGGTTCGAAATCTACAAGCAGACACTGTGGAGTTCCTTTTGAGAGGGAACTCTATGATGACCACAGGTTTGGCAACAGAAACCATCCTCCAGGGTCATTCCTTGGCAGATTGTTTTAAATTAACTCCTGAAGTGACATTATGTAGAGAAAAATAGCAATTTGCACAATAAACATTTCCATATGAGATCCTTATCCTGTTTGTTTGTCTGGGTTTTTTTTTTTTGGTGGTGTTTTTTTTTGTTTTCTACTTCCTCTCTTTCTTGCCCGCACATACCTCTGGTGTAGGAAGGGGGTCTGCTTCCTTCTGCTGTTCCATTTCAGCTTTCTTCACATCTTTGTTGCTTGAAGCAGCTTCCTCTGAAGGGACAGGGCTGGGAAGAAATTCTAATCTCTTCACAACAGGGCTGGCACAAGCTACAGTTGACTTGAATTGCTTTTGATCTGAACCTAATCCACACATATAAGAGATAATGTTGCAAGGTTAAGACACTTTTTCAAATAAAACATAGGCCTATTTCTTACAATCCAATTTCTTACTGGATATACCATGAGCCTATTTATCGGACATTTTGAAAAAAATAACTTTTTTCTTCAACACAGGGAAATTAATCTCTCAGAGAAGACAAGGATTTAAGAATGAAATTCACTAGTCAAAATGTAGGTTCTTACACTTGACTTGGGCATCATGGGACACCCTTCATGGTGAACAGAGAAGTAGTTCTTGGGAAAGAGTCACACAAACTATTTCAGACACTCCTCTTTGGCTGAAATGAGCCATAACCTACAATGTGCCTACTAAGGTAAGATCTCTTTACTGAAGTTGTGATGAATCCTACCCTAAGATGCTACGCAGACAAGTAGCTACACCAGAGTAAACATGGTCTCACTGTCAGCACTGCAGGATATTTCAGTTTGCCTATTTCCACTAAACCACATCAGTTACACATCAGACAGCAAAAAACTGTGTTAACAGGAAGCCTTAGATGGAAATAACCTAATTGTCATTCAATTCTTAAAAAATCCAACAAGCTGATGTTGGGTTATGGGAGTAAAAGCACACAGATCTGCAGCTGAGGACTGCGACAGCTAAACAACTGACAGCTGGTACCACCACTGGAAGTAGAGCAGTTGTCTGCATCCGAGGCATGGCATAAGTACCCAGATATCTCTCCAACCTCCTACAGCAGAAGTTTCACATCCTGTCCTCTTTTCAACCACAGTAGCAGTGGCAGCTCCTTCTCTTTGACAGGCTAGGAGAGTGAGCCAAGAAAGAGATGCACTCTAAGGCTCCACTAAGAACCTGCACACAGGTAAAGACAAGAGCTTCTCCCGCTGCTAGGCAGATGCACCTTGATTTGGAGCAGTTCCTACACCATTAGTGGCATAGGGGCCACAGCATGGATGTATCTGGCTTGTACTGAACAGCAAAGGAGTTGCTTACTTTACATGAAGTTCACATAGTTTGTACCACACCTGTCCCTCCAAAGCAGACATAATAAAAACTCAATGTTACTTTACCATTTCAATTTTTGCAATGCTATCTCAGTTTTTCTTGCCAGCCAATATTAGACTTTGTTGTCAACAGTTAATGTTTAGCATTTTTCACAGCTGTGGAGCTGGAAACAAGGTAGTTTTGTGATTTGTAGACAACACCAGCTCATCACTGTTGACTCTTGAGAGGAGAATTTGGTTGGGTCCTCACAAGATGCACCTTCTGCATTACCTAACAGGTGCAATTCAAGATTGTTAATCTATGTACTTTGGCATGTACTAGCCAAAGTAATTGTCAGCTAATGAGCCCTTGCTAACAGCCCATGTGTTTCTAATTTATGGGGAATGGTACTTCATTGATGTTCGAGGGCAAAGCTCAATTGTTTAAGTCATATTTATCCTCAACAAACAGGATTATGCATACACACCAATTACAGCCAGAGATCTCATTTAAATACATGCTAGATATAGTACTTTTTACTTATCTATGCCAAGATGAACTTTGATAGACCCATTTTAAAAAATGAACAACAACAAAAAAATACCATGAACTTGGTATGATAGCAGACAGCAGATAAAGTGCCTACTCAAAGACAAGTTTCAGAAACACATTCTTGAGGAAAACAGCTTAAAATTCTACCAGCAAATTCCTTTCCCCAGATTAGGAATCATGCATAAAGGCTTTAAAGCAGAAAATTAGGAGTCTGCACAATACTGTCCATTTAAAGCACCTTCAAGGACTGAAATGCCCGTTTTACTCTTTTTCTCCATTTCTTAATGTCTTGGGGGTGGGGGGTAAGTGTTAAACAGAAGCTCATACTGACTGACAGCTTCTGCCTGGTTGCTTTCCTGTTAAAGCATGCTATGGCACCAGCTTTTCACTTGCACAAACAGCAAAGCGGACAAATCGCAACCTGAGTTTTGCGCAGTGACGTGTGCCATTTCAACCACAGAATGACAGAATAACCCAGGCTGGAAGTGGCCTCAACAGACCATCCATTTCCACCTTTCTTGGGAAAGGGAGCCTAAAGGAGATCATCTAGCACCCTGTCCAGCCGCATGTGAAAAACCTCCTGCCATGGGGACATTGCCGCGTCCCCTGGGAGGCTGCTGCAGTGAATGACTGGTCTGACTGCATACAATTTCATTTTATGTTGAGATTTCTGACATCTGCAGCATTTCCTAATGAGCCCTGCTGGTGCTACTGTAGATGCTCTTATCAGACTCCTGTCCCAAGGTGGGCCTCCACCCCGGCCCTGTCAGTGGGGAAAGGCAAGAGCAGGGGTGAGGGTAGCAGCACACCCACCTGGGGACAGGCACGCTGGGTGGGCAGGTACTGCACTGCTGGGGCTGGGCTCTGCCTGTGGGCTGGTGGCTCCATCTGCTTCCACTGGAGAGGCCTGGAGAGAGGAACACAGCACAGAGTGAGAGCAGTGGAAGAAGTGGAAAGCATGTGCTAATTCCTCAAGGCAGTGCTTGCTGCTCCTTTGTAGTGTGTTCTAACTAGATCAGTTTGGAGCTCAGCAGGGCACTGGGGAGTATGTTTCAGAGCAGAATGATTTGGTATTGAATCACTGGGCTTTAATCTCCTTTTCAGATCACTCATCAGCAGCCATTAATGTGGTTGGTTTGGAATAGCTCCTACAAACTTAAAATTGTAGGATATCTTGGATTGTGTTAGCTGGAGATAAGCATACATTCCACCACTAGTTTCCCCTTCCAGAGTAACACAAAAATGTATGCATTAATGAATACACAGCATATACTAGGGTTTGAAAAGTGGCAAAGTAATTAAATACTTCCTTTATTTCATGGTTGTCTAAACAATCTGTTATCTAAAGGGAAAAGCCAGAGTTGGTATTAAAGGTAATGAAATACTTGAAACACTACTGAGAGAGAACTGAAAAAATATGGTGAGACCATATCAAGCCAGTAATCCAAATGCCTTTGAAAAACAAGCTTCCTGACTCGGGACACGGCTGTTGCAGAGTTAAAACTACACTGTCAAAACAACAGTAACACTTCGGTTGATCTACTCAGCAGTTTCCACCATACATCCGCTTTTCCAGCAGGCAAATCAAGAAAAATCTGCAGCAAAGCCATCAGCCACTTCACAGTGCTTCTAATGCCAGAAATATTTAGAAGATAGCACATTCAACAGAGGAAAATAAAAAAGCAGATTACTCCTAAAAATAAAAATAACTGTATTTCAGAAGTAGTCTACTGTAGACTCTGTTTCCTTCTCTGATCTCTCCATCTTATTAACAGCTGTAAAAGAGGAAATCTGATGAAATTTCCTCTTTTCTGTAGGCAGGGATCAGTCTTTCACCTTCTCCTGTTTCCTATCCCTTGAGGCTCACATGAGTCTATAGCCCCTTATCCAAACATGTCCCATCAAAAGCAGACTTGGGCTCTCACAGCTTGGTCATTGAAAACACCTGCTGGCAGTGCCAACAGCATGTGAACACTTGTGGACACACCACAAAGCTCCAGAGAACTTTACTGCTGGCAGAGCTCATGAATCTCTGCCTTACCTCCTCTCTGGAAGGAGACATGCTCTGAAAAGGGGCAGGGAACACACCTGGGAAGCTGCCCTGCAAGGAAATGGTGTGGACTGGTGTGGGGCCAGGGCCAGGAACATGGTCAAGCCCAGCAGGAATCTAGATGTGCTGGAAACAACAGAAGAAGCTTGCAGTTGCCAAGGGCTGTATTGCTGTCTCTCAGCAGGACAGGCACCGTATCACAGCCACAAGTCTCTTGAAGCAGCAGCACATCTCTTTCAGCACTTGCTGGAGCTGGAAGCCTCCCACCCTCTCCATTGCCTGGTGCTTTCCAATGCACCCTCACATCTGCCCACCCTCACTCTCTGCCCCAGGCAAGACATGGAGATACATCCCCCACTTGCCTAAAAGCACTTCTCAAATTGAATGAGGCAGAAAGTGAAATACACTCTCCAAAAAGGTAACATGGAAAGTTTCAGGACTTCCTCTCCACCATTTCCATCTGTGAATATATCTATACCAAGAGCAAACAAGGCACAGACCTCTCCCTCCATGTTGGTCACACTCCAAAGAGGGACAGTCACTGGAGCTGAGGCACAGGCTAAAACATAGGCCCCAGAGAAATTCTCCAAAGACCACAAATCTTGTGCCCCAGAGGTTTGCCTCTTGCCATTTAGTTGCTCTCTTCTCTCCTGCCCGGCCCATCTTGACACTTGCCTATGTTTCACTGAGAGATTTTACACTGAAAGCCCCAGCAGAATACTACAGCAACTACACAAAATTTCTCCTTCAGCCTCAACTCTGACTCCTGATACAACAGCAGCCACGGGAGAAGCTACTGGAAAGCCTTCACCACCTTTCCCAATACAGAAACATGAATGAGGTCAGCCAGGCCAGTGTAACAGGCTGGTGAGAATAGGTCATTCCATCTCTGTCCTCAGAGGTTTTCAAGACTCAAATGATGAAGCCCTTAACAACCTGTTCTGATCTCATGCCTGATCCTGCTTTGAGCAGTAGACTCAGCTAGAGACCTACAACCTGAATTACTGTATGTCATTCTAAAACCTACAAAACTTCAGTAAACCTAAACAAATGGCTATTATTGAGAGGTCAGGATCTGCCCTAAACAAGCTAGATTTCACCTGGAAAAGCAAGAGGTTCCAAACCCACTGCTTCAAACTATAAGCCCTTCCAAAGGAATTGTTGCAAATTTCAATTATTAATGTTTAGATTGTTATTATTTGTGGTAAAACAATGGAATTCACCCTTCAGTCTCAAAAAGCAACTGTCCACATTGAAAAATTAAAATAAATAAATAAATCAAATTTTAATTTCAACCTCAGAGGCTTTAAAGCTATAAACTATAATAACTCCAGGCCAATATCAAAAGTGTTGAAGTGTTACATACACCCACAAAGGTCAACTGCTGATGTCAGCTGGAGCTGGGAAAAGTGCACAGCCACACAGTCCTCTCAGATAAGTTAAAATGCTTAGTGAATGCTGAGATGATGCATGATACACAGGCATGATGCAATTTTATCACCTCTGGGCCCAGATGTTACCTCAGGAACCTAAACACGGTGCTGTTATGTAGCTATTCTGCACGAGTGCAATTAAATCTACCTGTAACCTATATCCAGGAGATTGAACCAGGTATAGACATAAATGTTATTTATAGAAAAAAGAGCTACTACTTGGTGCAGGAAAATTTCCAATGGCATGCTGCAGAAGTTCTGTTCCTGCTCATGAGACTTGACTCTTTCTCCTCCCTCTGCTGAGCAATTAAATGCTAGTGACATATAGCTAAAAATATAAAACTGATTAGTAAGTAATTTATAAAAAATTAAGTCAACTTCACTTGGGAACTCTCTCATTTCCACTAAATCTATTTATAATACCAGGTTAATGTGATATTATCTAGTATTTTATCCACACGTATATGATATACTTAAGAAAATTCTTGTGCTCATGCAGTTGATAAAATATCTTTTCTACCACAGACTATAATCCTTCATATTTCATAAATATTTTGTAATCAAATTATGGTGTTATCACTGAACATGAAAAAAGGCACACAAGCATTTCATTTTACCTAAGATGACCATATTTTTACATGGCCACTGAAAAACTGAATAACCTGGTGAGTGATGTTTCTGATGCATTTCAGAGGAGCTTTCATGTTTTGGGATGAAGGACTCACATGGCCTCTCAGCATCACTCTGCTTCAGCCATACATGTTTGTGTGGGCACAGGTCTCATTCTGCAGAGCAGCAACACCATTCCATACGCTGGCTCTGCTGCAGGTGCCTATGAGGGAAGGTCACACACCACCTACTCATCCACCATCACAGTGAAGCCTTCAATGGAAGTAGAAAAAACCTTGGTGCATAGGAGCTGTGATTATCTCTGCCCACTGAGCCAGGCTGGTGTGAAGATTCTGTCCTATTAACTCCTGAACCTGAAGAATGCCGTCTACTTGGATTGGCATTTTTATTACCCTGTGCACCTAGCTACCTAGAAGTTTCTTGGCAGCTTCCCCATTTACAATTTAGAAGCCTTAGTCTATGATGCAAAGTTAAATATTGTGATTGCAGTTGTGGTTATGAGCACATCAGTAACAGAGGACCAAGCAACACCCGGGTTCTGCTAAACAAGGTATCCATTTAAAAAAGACACAAGCACAGCTGGACATATAATGTTACCAAACACCTATTAGGCATGAAAATAAATTAGTCCGGTTTGTGACAGATAGGATTTTTATCACACAAACTAGGATATCAGTGCAAGTATTTCTTTAATTAAGATCATACAAGCCAGAAACAGCCATATTGCCTAGTGCTGTGGCAGAACCACACACCCTTACAAAACCCTAAAAATACAATAATTAAGAACACCTAAGACACAGTGTCACAACTTCTACAAGAACACAAACTCCAAAGGAAGTTACAGCAGAACTTTATTAACCCTTATTGTAAATTAAATCGAAACATAGCTCAGTTAACACTGCTTGCACACAAAATCATGTGAAATATTGTTACAGTATTTTCTATAAAAACATGACAAAACAAGCTGTCTGGAACCAGTGAGAATGCAGAGATAGGAAGGATCAGGTTAGAACTACAGTTTAAATTTTGTAAAATCATTCAGGAATGAAATTAGTTGTGGTAACAAAAGCCACATCTAGAAATTGCCCGACATATTTTTCAAACTCCTGTGATTTGGATTCTACATATATCATTGACTTTAAAATTTTCATACAATGATTTCCTCATCAAAATTAGTGGGTTTAGTTGTGTGAGTAGTAATGGTGGCATGAGTTTGGGCTGCCACAGCTAAGTTTCTTGCATGCTATGCCAGTGTAGTACTATAGTCAGAACACTGCTTTGACAGGTTAAGTCATCTTCCAGCTACATAATGCTATACTCAGGCCAGCTATTACAACCAAAGATCAGGGTAATCAGTAACTGACAGAGAAGCCTTGACAATGTTACATGAAACAGTGTATTCCTGATAGTCATTACAGTTGCTACTGCTCGATTGTGATGTAAAATAAGCTCCTGTCAGTCAGAGATATTGGAAAAAAAGTGCATGCCTGTCTGGCAGACAGGAGACAGGCACATTATATTCATAACAAAATGCTGAGCAGAGTTCCCTTCTAGCTGCTTTGAAGCTTTGCCGCTTTCACTTCTCATCTTAAACCTTTTTTTCCTTCAGGTAGTCCAGCCCTCCACGCATCTTTTCATGTGTGGTTCAAGGCAAAACTGCCAAACTGGAACAGACAAACTTACTCTACGAGTGTTTCTTGTAATGAATCAAAGAACAAAGACTTGTCTTAGTCGATATGTACAAATCAGGATTTCAGCTCTGCTCTCCTGTAGCTCGGCCAACAATCCTTAACCACAAGAAAGCTTGTATTTTAATCACAGTTTAATCAGTGGATTTTTGAAGATGAAGGAGAGTGTTACTTGGATATAAAAAACAAGTTTATTTTGTGCCAAGCATGCAGTCAGTAGAAATGGACAAGTTTAAGCTAGCTAGAGAAAAACTAAAAGAAAGTTATCTCCCACCATCACCCTGATATTGTTTCAAGTTGCTGCCTATATTTATTTTTTTTTGTTGATCAGAGTAAAGTTATAATTAGAGCTATAACAAGCCAGTAAGCCAACAAGATTGGTTAAAATAAAGTGATGTTACTTAGTGACAAATTAATCTCCCTACACTAAAATCTGCACAAACATTGTTTTAAAACAAAACATTTACGTTGCCAACTTCTGATTCAAAGAGCTAGAGGATACAACTTCTCAGCATTTGTAATGTGCACCACTGTTCAATATAATGGAAAGAAAACGCAACCTAAATGGCTGACAGGTAGGACCAGGATGAGGAGATAATTCTCATGTTATTGATGGCATTGCCACTCACTGATCAGTCTTTGGGCCTTTGCCCCAGTTTTACCAACTGTATTAAGAGAGGTGTGCTTTATCTACTGCCCCTTTTAGCACCACATTGCTCCACAAACACCAGTGGCATATTTTCATCCTGTTGGTAGGCCAAGTTTATCCTTTCTAGCCTTAAATCACAGGCAAAATTTCATGGCTACTTTAAGTAAAAGTAAGCCTCTTGCAAAATCTCTAGTACACTACCTATATTCTACCTAATACTCTACCTATACACTACAGATACAAATACAGCTCCTTGATAATATTTTTCTTTACTGCCCTGCCTACCTGTTGCAGTTTTTTGCATCTCATTTCACAGTAGATTTAGGCAGGATGCACATATGTTTCCCAATCAGTCTCTGACTGCCAAACATTATCTGATTCACAGATAGATGGAGTTCTTCTCTTGTCAAAAAGACAAGTGACATTAAGGTCTTACCCATAGGAAATGACCTCTGCACTTCCTTAGCTCCCAAAAAACCTCAACAGTATTAGTGTTTGAAGTGGTGCAATTTAAATAAACTTCAGGCCAAAAGAGCTGTTGAAGTAGAGTTGCACAGCATCTTCCCCTATTGCAGACAATGCCTGAGGGCAGCCAGACAGATTTAAACTAGGACTACAGAGCTTCAAAGGGAAGCCTGCCAGGTGGAGAGAAGACAGGACTAGTTCATTTGAAAAATGAACTGAAACAGCAAGGGAGCAGCCCTATGAGGGATGGAGAAGGAAGAAGGGGCATGTTAAGAAAGGGAAGAGAATCCAAAGAGGAGAACAGGAGAGCCAAAGGTATATATGAAAAAGAATACATATTTCACTAAATAGACTTGGGGCAGAAAACTAATGAATAAAACAGAAAACTAAATCAAATCTACAAGAAACTAGAGAGGAACAAACCTCTGAATCATCATCTTAACAGAGGAACCTGTGAATCTTATTCAAAGCCTGGGAAGCAACAACTATATCAATAAAGTATACAGATAAACACAGTGAAAGCAAGTTTAGAAATGGCTTTGCAAACATGCTTCATTTGTAGAAATTTTCTCAAGGCAAAAGAACTTCTGTAATTTTTTCCACTCCAGACAGCTCCTCTTCTTTTCAGCTGCTTTTCTATGCCTGTTTCTGTTGTCTTCTCCTCCTCTTCTAAAAATTCAGAAGGGTTAAGCGCCAGATCTATAGTCCTGTTTTTTCCTTGCAGGAGGTGATACAGTGGAGGCTTTCAGAATGCTTTCTTACTTCTCTAAGAATGTGTAGCTTGGAAGTCTCATCGCTGGGGACAAAAACAAACTTCTTTTTCCCTTCTAGAGGGCTGACAGTGACAGCTAGATGCAGCATCCTACCCAGCCAGCAGCCATATTTTATGGGAGTGGGACAAGCCTGAGGATCTGGTCTTTCATATTTTGGATTTTTATACTCTGAAGGTGGTTATACCTTCAGAGAGGAGTTTAGTATTTCAGGCTCTGCAGATGAGGCTGACGTTGTTCTGTTAGTTGTCCAAAGACTGAACTAAAATAGGTAGAGGGAGAAGGCTGAATGAAGTGAGTCCAGCATAGCTGCCCAATTCTTGCAGATAAGGTCCCAGACCAATCACATCCATATCAAGTTGCCTATAGCAGTGCTGGTCTGTGTCCCAACACACGCAGTGAACGAAGAAGCCAAGCATCAGTACCACACCCCATCTCTGTAACCTGGCATCTAAGCCCTTTCAATCCACAAAACAGGACCCTTCTGTATGCTCAATAGCTAAATTACTGCCCATGCCTTAGTGGGCATGGAGAGGCATAGAAGCAATGAGGCATGGAGACCTGGAAATTTAAAAAGCAGCATCTGGGTAAAGAGAAGCAAACATCCAGAAGGAATAGAACCTGAAATCTTATTTTAAGCAGGAAAATTCCCTTCCAGCCACAGGCAAGCTTCCTTTTCCTTTCCCTCATCAAGCTCGGGGCATTCCTCTTGTTTTCCCATGGAAGATCCCCCTCAAAACAGTCTGCTCTCCTTGCTCTGACCCCGACATGCTTAACACACTTTGCTTGAAACTGAAGTGCCAAGAGTAATTATAATATGATTTCCACTAGCCCATCACATTATTGATGGAATTGTGAAGCTAGTGATAAAAAATCTGTAGTTAGAGCAGAGACATTCTGTCAAAAGCAACATTTGGGTGCACACTGATTCTCTCTTGAAGGCTTCATCATTACGTGCACTCAAGCTTACAAACCAGCAGCCATTCTTCAAATGTCAAGAGCCACAAGGAATTTGAGGAGTCACACTCTTCTGCCTCCTCTGCCAATATCACCACAAGGGCTAAGAACTGGAAGCAGGAATCAGACACTGAAAAATCTCTGTTCAGCTGGCTGTATCACCCTCAAAACTGTAGAAAGCAAAGCATGAGAGGACATCAAACAGATACAAGCACACTCAAGAACTAACTGCTGCTGAATTTCCTCATAACTCTAACTAGGCCTAGAAATCCCCAAAAGGGAGAAAATAGCACTTTCATTTAGCTACTTTGGTGATTGCCACCATGACTCTAATCTTCAACAAGCTGAGGTTCTTCTCTAGTCTCCAAACACACCCATTATCTGCTCCTCTATACCAGATGCAATGTTTACCTGGCTTTTCCCTCAAAACCAGATTTTTCTGACAGGGGCAGCCTTGGCTCTGCCTTCCCCACAAATCATTCACTTTTGACTGCATACCAGCTCCCTCTGACAGGATCAAGTCTGTGCCCAGAGCACACCCCAGTTCCCATGATGGTTGCAGGCTCAGTGGTTTGGTTGTCCATTGCTAGAGACCAGCAAGGGAGTGAGACACACACCCTTTCTCATGAATGAACCATCATGCCCCAGGACAGATCCCTGAGATCCCTGCCTACTCCCTGTGATCCATCTGGCCAATGCTTGGACGAAATCTGAGATGAAAGAAAAAAATTATCATACTGCAACTCTCACCACATCTCCAATTCTCTTTGTTGTTAACACAGAAAAAAATGGTGTGAATTCCCTCTCCTGTCACTTATTTGCAACTCATTTACATGCTTTATTTGTAATCCTCTCCTGATTTCTTGTTTTGTTTTTACTATCTACTTTTATTACAGTTTTGTAGCATCTAGATGCCTGCTGTGATATGCTCTAGTTTTACTCCTGCCTTTTTCTCTGGGGAAGAGGGGGAGAGAAAGATGAAAAGGTAAAATTAATTTGCTTCTCTGATGAGGCAGTTAAGAAGCATGTTGGCCCCTTTGAGTATTTCAATAGCTTATCCCCTTTTCTAATATTTCTGAGAGGGGAATGAAAACCAAATGTTCAAAACTGTAGCACATCCACATCCTCTTCTTTGAAAACTGAGACTAGTTAAAATGGTTCACACAGTCCAATTATGTTGCTGATCTAATCAGCTTACATTAGGAGGAGAGCTGAATAAACTTGCAAAACGGCTGGGACACTGAATCAATTTCTCCTGGGCCCAGCACATTTAAAGCATATTTATCAGCTGCATGACACCAAAAAAAAAAAAAAAAAAAAGAAAAGAAAAAAAAAAGAAGAAATGCTGGCTTTGAAAAGTTTTTTGAATCTTACCCTCCTATTTTTCTACCCACATACAGAAGGAAGAAGCCTTTAATTTACAAAGGATTTTGGATTTTGGTTTTATGGTGGGGTTTTTTTTTTCCTGGTCTGGGCACACCCTCTTGAAATAAGGCAAACATAAGCACTTGGGTACCATTAGTTAGTGACTAAATACATCATGAGACAGAAAACTGGCAAAGAAAGTAAGGCTGGTTTGTTTGTGTTGGTCTTACTGTTGGCTCTTTGTGCACACTCTGAGTGGCAGGCCTCTGTAAACTGAGCTCAACACTTGGGGGGTCCTTCTTCAACTCTACTGGGGGCCTGTCCCCTCTGGCTACTCCGTCAAATTTCAGAGATCTGCTTG
>WEIV01019608.1:62129-73347 GCA_013390005.1 Calyptomena viridis | reverse complement strand
ATATTGTTATCTGAAACAGTCAGAGGTCACAAGGTGCTACTGAAACAGCATTTGTTGACCCCATGCAGAAGATAGTCATAGCTCTCTGTGCCAGTTACTGACTTACAGGATTCCTGGCTATGAATCTGCAGAAGATCCTACTAGATCTTCTCCAGCTGTGTAGTTTTCTAATACCTGCAAGGAACAAATATATGTGAGCGAAGTGTAGCATGGGCAGCTGTGTCCCAACAATAGCAATAATGACAATAGCACTAATAATGTTTCTAATGCCTGCAACTGGTTACACTATGCACTAAAATGCTTAGAGAGAAAAATACTTATGATGGACCAGTACTCTGTACAGAATCTGGCTGCCTGATCCCTGTATTCACAGTAGAGCCACACAGCACACTCATCCCACATCCAGCCAGAGTCAGGATTTTTCCAGCTCTTCTGGAAACCTAGCATCAGTGTTCATTGATCATGGGCTGGGCTTCACATTACCGTTTGTACCAATGTGCTAAAGCAGAAAGCTTGAAATAGTGAGTTGAATGCCCAGTAGTGATAGTACTGAGGAAATGCTAATGTTTTAAATGCTGGCTGCTAAATTATATACAGCAGACCATGCGTAGGACAGGAGTTTATTAATGCAGCACTGCAGCCAGCCAAATAACCTAGTTTTCCTCCTCACAGTTCAGCGAATAAGAAATTCAGTAGTTAGTTAGATGAACTTCCTATGACAAAATTTGTACCCAAGCTGTTGTGTATCTAAATCAAGAACTGCAGTTATTAAAGTAGATGTGCAGAATGAGGTACCGATACTTTAAAAAAAAAAAATCATACAATGTGATTATTCTCAATGTGACAGGTATGTAATTCTCCACAGTTCTAAAAGAGTACCTTGGATATAAGGTGTCTGTTGTCCATCATAGGCTGACTGTGTAGACTAAGTCTTCATGAATAGTTTTAATCTGACCTCTGATTTAGGAGTGCCAAGATCACATGCACGCTTTCCTGATTTAGGGCATATATGCAAGAAAAAAAGTTATTTCTCCCTCCATAATATTTAGCAATTCATATGATCTGAACTGAACCTTCAGTCATGCTGGTGTCCTAGCTATCTCTCTTCTTTTGGAAATAGTCATTAAAAAAAGTTACACTTGTGAATCTATCTCTTTTTTTCCCTCTTAAAAATATAAAGCTAACAAAAAGTAGACCGCTTCCAAAGCAAATCCAATCAATAAAAGTATCAAACTCCAAATTCCCAAATCTATGCATCTGTGATTTAGTTTCTTTGGTTTTTGGTGTTGTTTGTTTGGGTTTTGTTTGTGGTTTTTTGTTTGTTTTGTTTTGTTGTTTTTTGGGGGGGATGTCGATGGTTTTTTGCTTGTTTTGGTTTTTGGGCACCAAGGTACTAGTGCAGTCACATTAATTTCTCTAGAAAACAAGTATCAAAATGAAAACTAAAGTAAGTGGGTTTGATTTACAATGGAATCTTTATTATATAACAAGTAATATTTCTAGATAAGATAGTAAATAAGTGAGCAATATAAGCTTATTCAACTATTCCAGCTAGAAATGGATCCACTCTTTTATGGTCCTGTCAGCTTTTGTGTCTCTCAAGAAGCCAAATGTATTAAATGTATCTTTTTTTTGGAGAGTGGAGTTGTTTGCTTGGGGTATTGCTTGTTTTGGGTTTGTGGTTATGGTGGTGGTGTTGTGTATGAAAGGTGCCTTAACTGTGGGTCTATGGCAGAGGACCCATATTCTCAGGCTGTGTTTTATTTTGGTTAAGTTAAATGGTGATTTTGTCGCATGATCTCTTTATATTACAACAACAACAAAGTGAAGTTGCATGCGAGTCTGTGCAATGTTTAATGTTTGCCAGACCATGTATCAATTTATTGTATACATGGTTCAGCGTTGGTCAGCTACACAAGAACATATGGTCAGATTTGTACACCCTACCATGAAGTTGGGATTTCCACTACTCCTGGACTTAAAACTAGCCTGCATATCTACTCTTCCTGAAATCATACTATTTGTTTCAACACAAACGTACATCAATCTCCTTGTAGGTAAAATAGGGCAGGTTCCTGTCTCAGAGCCTTGAAATTCTCTGCTGTAAAACACTATCCATCATTTATGTGTTGAATGAGCAAAAGCAAAAATGTCAGTAGAATAAATGATCAGGCCATTTGCAGGTAGAACTGGAAAATAATGACTGATTCTAATACGCATACAGTGCTTCAGATCCTCCCTTCTGCCATTACTTTTCAAAGCGACAAGCAGTTTCTTAAAGTTAAAAATACCTCAATGTCATTACTCCTCATTTTTCTTCTAAGGTATTACAAGCAGGATCTAGAAATATTCTGAAAGAGTAGCTTGTTTTATTATTATCATAAAATACGTCATACTTCTCCAACTACAATAGTGTAGTTTGATGATTTAGTGTGTCTAACCATATTTTCGTAAGCTGCCTAAGTCTTTATGTTATGGTTTCAAGATTTAAGATGAGAAATTGCAAGATAAACCTGAGATATTTTCCTTATTTTTCAGATTACATTTAAAGAAATCTTGGAATGTTTTTGCACTCTGATGAACAAGTTTATGGAAAAAATATTGCTGAAATTATTTAGGTTGAACAAGGCAACAAAACACAATGAAAAAGGTAAAAATCTAAAGAAATAGTTAAATAAGCAGAACAGTAGGCCTACTGTCTGCAAGCTGACAAGAATAAAAAGACATACTACCTTGGGCATTGGAAATTCACATGCCCCTGCACAGTAGTAGGCATCAAATGATTTGGGAGATATGATCCATTCATTCCAGCCAATATCAGCAAAGTCAACTTTCATGTATCTTCTTGAACAAATCCTTGGCTCATTCCATTGTTTTCGCCTTGCTTTCTTCATTGTTTTCTCATCAAAATTTAGCACCTGAGACTTTGTAAGTGTTTCTGTATTTTCTTGCCCTTTTCTCCTTCGATCTTTGCGCAAGGTTTTTGGTTTCAAGGATCTGTAGGCATTCTCCCATATGTCATGTTTGTTGTATTTATTGCTGTTATAATCTACTTCTGGCAACTCATTGTTCTGAATAGAGCTAGCGAGGTATGTATCCCTCCTAACTCGAGTATCAGTAGAAGCATTAGGGGATAGATTTGGGTCCCCATCATTGGAAGGAAATGGATCATAACGCTGTAGGGTGCCTGCCACACTGTTAGGTTCAGAGATTGCAAGATCATTGGCATAAACTAGAATATAAGGTAAATGACTGGTGACCTGTTCAGGCGAGCCCTGATGTTTCTCCCCAGAGTCAAGCTCAGCACAGAGAATGAGCTCTCCAGCCCGTTTTGATTCTTTTACAATGTGTGAAATGTCCTTTGCATGCCAAACCCCTCGCCTTTGAAGAAGCACAGTGATGTTCCCTTTCACTAGTCCATAGGCAGAATTCTGGTGAATGCTCTGGAAAATGAGGTTGAGACGTAGGATCGGAGACAGGTGAAGGAGGCGGCAGGATGAGTTCTTGGACCGCTTACAAAACACTTCCCGGTGCCGAGGACGTTTATCAGCATAGAAGTGAAAAGTGGCAGCAAGGATCATCTCTGAATCCTGCATGGATGTCAGATTGAAGCAGTACACGGGCTTCTGGGCCAAGAATTCTGCAAGAGAGCAAGGAAGACATGGGTAAAAATATGATACCAAAAATTGTAGTCAAACCCTTATTTATATTTAAGTGAATTAACAAATTTTATTTCTCGCTTAAATCATTTAGTATAGTGTGCTTGTCACTTCAGCTTAAAACTGTAGTGAATAAGAGGAAGGCAAAAACCTCTTAATTATTTAATAGCAATATTACAATAATATTGGGACTGTTCACCATACTGGGCATCTTTTGTACATATGAAGGAAAAAACTCTTTCCAGAGATTTTTAGTTTTAGACTGCCTTTCATTCCAGGCGGGCAAGAAAAGCAATCTTTTCTTCATTTATAACAAATTCAAGCTCAAAGAAACTGTCAAATTTGCCTGTGGCAGAGCTCAGAGCAGTACCTTGCTGAGTATAATAGCAGAAACCAGGTCTACAGTTAGTATTCAAGATGGTCTAATCTAAAGCCGACTGCAGATTCCCAAAAGATCTCTGGGTGCTAACTCTGTGGGGAACAGCACATGAAGTTCATCATCTATAAATAGTGCACAAGGGACGTTTCACAAGGGGGCTGGAAGTAAGCAGTATGGCACGTTTTGGGGGTCATTACTCTTATGAGCAATCCTCCTTTCCAGTACACATCATGTAGGAGCTTTGCTTAAAGCACTGTAAAACATACTTGGTTTCTAAGGCTTTTGTTTTGATCTGCTTGAAGTTAGTGACAACTACTATTGAATAGGAGCTGACTCTTAAAATTCAAAATACATTTGAAACAGCTTCTTTTAGCTAGTTGAACAATTTGTGCTCAGCTTACATATTTACCCTCCTCTCAAGGAAGATGAGCAATTTTACACTAGTAACTGTTTATACCATGTTTCTTTAAACAGTAGAAACCTCTTCTAGTATTTTAAAATGTAATCCCAGAATCAAAAGATAATGCCTTTACAATCCATTGCTGTGAAAAGTTGTTTTTTTTAACTCTTACTAGCTCAACAGTATATTGAGAAAGTGGTGGCAGAACCAAGAAGTGATTCCTATTCTCCTGAGCTCAGACTGCTACTTAAAATGCATCAAATGATTGCAATGGGTAAGTTGGCATTTTTAATTAACCCAAGTGGATCAACCCTATGGCAGCCGTTTTTGACATACCTGAAAATTCTCTGGCAGAAGGAAGAAAAAAGCCCACCCCACACCAAACAAAGCCCAACAAACTCCAAAGCCAGGTTTCCCAGAAACACTTAGTGGGTTTTTTTTCAGTGTACTTTGGATGATAAGCCACAGAAGTTTTGGCAACAACAGAAAGGCAGTGTTGTTAACTGCCACCTGTCAGAACACTCTTCCTTTTAAGCACAGTTTCATTTGAAAGAGGAAAATTAACAGTGCTACATCTTACAAAATTGGTGCTTGCTGTCTCCCAGTTACTGCTTGACAGAACCATCATTCGGAATAAAGAACAGCAGGTTAGCATGTTCATTAATCTACCCTTCCCACATAGACAGTCTGAGAGTACAAATGTTCAAGTATGCAATTTCCATCCACACCATCTGTATTTTGTTCCTGATACAGTGAGGTGGAATAGCTTACACTGATGCCCACAAAATGGTTTCAGTGACAGAGAGGCTAAGAGAAACAGTACCCTGTGATAGGAACCACTTTGTTTCTGTCAGTTCAGGACAGGATTCCTATTACTAAGCTTTTATCAACACTAGTCATATGCACAGGTGCTCATACTATGAAATAACTTAAGAGTTTACATTTAGTTTAGAAGCACAGAAATGTTACAATGCTGCTAGACTACTTCCCAGGCTAAGGAAGAGAATAATTATAGTACTTCCTTTAGAACATCAGGCTTTATTAATGTTTGTTCATTTCAGAAGGCGTATGTTTTTAAAAAGAAGCCTATCCACTGCTTCTCTCCACCTGAGCTGTGTACAGTTTAATTTTTTAATATTTCTTTTAGTAGTAGTATGCTCCTACCACCCTCAGCTCTATAGATGCAGCTATGAAGCATATGTGTTATTGGGACAAAGACATTTCAAACACCAGTGTTTCAGGGTTTCAGATGGGCAGGTAACTTGCAATGATGGCTCAGAGAAAGGGAGGTTGAATTCATCTAAATTAACTCTGCATTCTAGAGTGAAACAAACCCTTCAAAAGTCAAAATTCTTTGTAGAACAGAGGTAGAATCTGTGAATCTGCAGCTACTGAAAAGCCAGAAGCTTGGAAACACAGACTTGATAGGACTTGAGAAGATTTGAATTTTGGATGGAGCACAGTCATATTTTCATATTGCATAAGCTCACTCAGGCTTTAACAACCTGTCAACCATGCATTGCTACATTTTCCAGTTCTACTCTGAGCTGAACTGTACTAGCTGTATACATTAAAAGTTGCCAACAATTTACTGATTGCATCTACCTCTAATTACTGTAGACATCTTCAGGTTAGGAATACAGGCAAGTTTTGTGGAGGATACAAGAAAGACATTGGTAGAGAAAAAAAAGGCAAGTGACCATAGAAAGGAAATACTAGCTTTTAGTACATAACCCACATGGAAGAATGTTGCATTGCAGTAAATTAATGTTAACAAAATAGATTTACATGGTATTTCTGATAACGCATTTGTGAGAAAGAAATATGCAGAGAATCTCATTTAAATTATTTAAGTGGTGAAATTATGTCAAAGGAAGGCTCTAGAAACCAGAATTACAGTTTCCTGGTTAATCTTGACTTGGTTTTCTTGCCCATATGCATATAGTCTTAATTAAATGGCTGCTATTTTTTACTATTCATTAAGATCTTTACTTCATTTAGCACAGAGGATTGAACCTGTTCAGGGAATGATCCTGAGCTGCGAGAGTCAATTTATAAGGAAGTTTCATGGTTTAGCCAGCAAATTGCTGCCATGAAGATTAAATCCCCCCAGTGTGAGCAATTTAGGTGAAGTTGGATGATAACTTTCATACGGTTTGGTTGCAAACCATTTACGACTTGACAGAGTAACTAATTTCAACCAATTGGTGCTGTTTTCTAAAGCTACGAAGTTCCCTAAAAACTGGAAAGCACCTAAAGAAATAAGAGACTTGAGAAATTAGTTCTTAGACTGTCTCTCAGCTCCTGATCAGAGAAATAATGAGCTCTTGTGAACATACATATAGGTGAGCTGAGAGAAGGTGATCAGATGTTTGTGAAGTAATCTTCCTGAAGTGACAAGTACTGCTAGAGGAACTAAACTAAAAAGTTGTATTTGGAATACATGCAAATAGCACATGCACATATATTTCAAGTTCCTTACATTGAATATGGAGAAATATTATACATTCACTAACTCAGTCAACACCATGTATACCTTGAAAGGGATATGTAGGATGGCAGTACAACTGGGTAGTTGAGGAGACCTCAAAAATGCATATTACAATGGACTGACATTTTGTACCTCTGGAGCCCTCATCTTGACGACAGTAAGTAACACTGATGGTTGAGTGTGCCCTAACAAACAGGAGCGTAGAAACAGACAGTTACAGATTTTCTGAAAGGTACGTGATATAAAAAAAAGTCCATTGCTTGAGATAATGAAGAGAAAATTATTCTATCTGTAGTCTGTTGTGCTTATCTCAATAAGATTCAGAATCATTATCCATGTTTTATAAAGAATGGATGTTTCACATCTTGTTAGAAAAACATGTAATTTTCTTCTTTCAGAAAAAACCACTAGAATTTCTCAGAGAAGATAAACATGCTGCCAAAAAAGGTGCTTCTCCCCACCCCTCACCTTGCATCATTTTATGGTTCATTTTAGTGTTCATCACTTGCTTGATGAATTACAAAGAAACACAATTTGCACATTGCAGAGGAGCTTCTCCTTTCATGCCACGTTACTTGGGAAAGATTGGTTCCAGTAGAGAAGGTACACAGATGGGACACAGGAGACAGGAGTTTTGGACATAGATGTGCCTTATTCCCATTGCATGGAAAGACAGAGACTTCCAGGCCTCTCTGCCTTGGTTCCATGATCTGACAAATGAGCAAAGTAATATTGATTTGTAATTGGCCAGCACAGTCTACCTGTGGATAGAAAATGCTGGTATTTTAGTGTTTAAAATTAGAATTAGAATTATAACTTTGATTACTTAGATGCAAGTAACTTCTTAATCAGATTAACTGAAAAATTAAGAAAAAGAATGTGGTGCAATTCTTGCCATTTTCCAACTTCATGTTGTGGTCCAGGGCCTTATTTGGGTGGCAGCCAGTATCAGCTGCTTGGATCACAGAAAAATAAAAGTGTTAGCAGGAGGTCATGGAATAATCACCCACAGTGGAAGTTCCTTTCTAACCCCTATTATTGTAGCTGCTAGCTAACGATCTAGAGCAAACCAAATTTATTTCTCTTCCAAATGTCTGCAATTGCTTTACATCCTAACTCCTGGACTTACAGACATTTTCATTCCACTTACCCTTTCATGGAGTCTACTCCTCCTTGAATATTTTTAATATTACAATTGACATAGGATAGACTTTAATTTGGGGTGCACAAGAGAACATGAATTATTAAGCAGTATTATAGTAACGATTCCCTAAAACACTGTGTGCTGCATTGTATTCTATACATGAGACTTAAATGTAGGAGAAACAGATTAACTCAAAATTTGCTTTTGTGAGTTTCAACCCATCAGATGTGTCTAAGAAGAATAATGAATATTTCTGCCAAGGTAACAACAGGTAGATTTTAGAAACCAACACAGTTCTTATTTTAAGAGCTAGTTATATTTAGTTATAGTCTGTAAGAGTTAACCAAAGAAGGATGATGTTTTCCAGAAAAGACAATTTGAGTTTCCTTGGTAAAGGATAACAAATTTAAGGACTGTTAACTACATAAGCCTCCTTTTTATTATTTGATGTAAGACTTGGATAATGAAAGTGTAGTTTTGACACAGTATATATGTTTCTGCACCCCCATAATCAAGCCAAGTAAAACTGGGGAGAGAGAGGTCAGCTATCTGTCTTCTCAGGTTTAGTCAGTGCAAGGAATTTAAGATGCCGAGCAGTTTTAGGCGGTCCCGTAGGCGGCACTCTTCCTAGGAGGAACTTGTGAGCCTGCGAGAAGAGCCAGAGAGGACCAGCGGCTGGAGCACTCGCTACTAGTTTCATGCTCCAAGTATTTCCGAAAAGATCTTTCGACCCAGTGCGATGTCCGCTAGGAACGGCGCTTCTTTTGCCGATGGTTTGCATCCACAGCAACGGTGGCTTTCCCAAAGGAGATACTCTCGGGGGAGGGAAGGGAGCCAGGGAAGGTGGGAAGCCGTACGCAGATCGGAGGGGAGACACCCTGTCCGTGTAGCGAGCAAGGGTCCCCCCAGCATTCACCCAGCGTGACACCCGCAGCGTGACACGCCGCGGTCAACGACAACCTCGGCGCAAACCCATCACTTTAAATCGAAAGAGGAGCAAGGGGGGTCCAGCGGTGCCCCCCGCACCCGGCCCGTCTTACCCGGCCTGGCTTTGAAGCTGCGGACCGTGTTGCCGTCGCCGGGCCGGCTCCCCTCCCGGTTGTATCTCTCGTAGAGCTTAAGCATGTGGACAGCTACCATGTCCTGAGCGATGCTGCCCAGCGCAGGGGGCGGCGAAGAGCCGCCGCGGGGGTCGCGGCCNATGCCGCCTCCGCCGGGCCAATCCCCGGGCCCGGGGGCGAGGAGCTGCGGGCCGGGGGCGGCGGAACAGAGGCAGCTCCAGGGGTCCGGGTGCGGGGGGACTCGCGAGAGGGGACGCTGCATTCCTCTAACTTTGGGCTTTCCCGCTCCTTAAAGCGTAGCGGGAAAACGATCTAAATTAATTAGCGCCCAACCGCTGATGGGAGACACATGTCACTGCCGCCGCAGTGGCATCGAGCGCTGCGGCAGGACGGCACCTCGGCTGCCTGCGCCGGCGGGGGTCGGGGGTATTGGAGATAATTTCTATAACACAGAAGCAAACAGATACCAAGCGGGCAGGCAGGAGGCAGGGAAAGACGGAAGGATGGGTGCATGGCGAAGACAGCATGACAAGGAAAGGGTGGGCACATACGTGCCGAAAGTGGAGGAGTCTTTGCTGTTTCAATCGGCAGAGCTGATAGTGCTGTCTTGTAAAGGCAACGCTGTGAATAGTGTTTGTTTCAAGGATCCCGGAGAAAAGAGAAGTCCCCGGTGGGTCCATACTCTGGAAGACCCAATGTGAACTAGCCAAGAGTGCAACAAGGGTCACTGATAATTCCAAGCAGATATTTAAATAGTAGGGGTTAAAGGGGCTGTGCATGGGTAAACTTTCGTCATTGGGCTATTTCTGTGTGTGATTTGAAGGAAGAGAATACTGGTGTGAATTTCTGAAGGATTTACATGGCTTAGGTCGGAGGGGGTTGATTTAAAAGTGAATGGTGCATGTTGCACTTATTCATCATGTGACACAGGTAGTTTTGAATCATAGTCACCCAGCGGGTATAAACGCTGCTATAATGAATAGCAGTTTTAAAGACAACCCATAAGGAGTGGGGTATATTTTAAGGGAATTTGTTCATTCTGCTTCCCTTTTAAAACTTGTCCTCTAGTAGCCAAGCCAGTTACTTTTCTTGGAGAGTATACAATGCAATAATTGAAAAATTTCTGGAAAAAGCTACTGTTGCTGTGTATAACACAACTCTTTTGTGTTGGGTTTTTTTTTTTTTTTCTTTTAACCTTGGAGTGTCAAATCTGAGCAGATATTATTGAAAGCCTCTGAACCACAAGTTTGTAATTTTTGGATCATGGCAAAGAAAATTTTGATTCATTTTTAAAATTAACACCAGGCCTTATTGCTCTGTGCCCCTTGAATGTATGAAACAAACAATTTGCAAATACAAATTTGCCCAAATGTACGTTGCTAAAGTATCAAACTTCCTATTAATTAATCTTTGCTTATAAGTAGGCCAAACTATCCTTTGATGCTTTTTTTTTTTTTTTTCTCCATGGTAGCATGCTCATGACCTCCACTGGGGGTGTGAGCAAACCTTTTGTTGTTTGTGGTTTTTGTCTGTACTGTTTCTATACAATCAAGGTCCTGTGAAAAGGAGGAAGAGGCAGCAGGAGGTAGGAACAAGCTGGGCTATTTTGGACCAATGTCCCATTAAAATGTTCTCTCTCCCCTTAACTCACTCCAAACTTCTATTCAGGCATACACTTTGTATCAGTCTTTAACCTGCACTAAAACCTGTAGGACACTGATACTTTGACATTGTTGGGAAAGAATTAAAGAATCAACCAGGGATGGCTAATATTTCTTGCCTTATTTTATTGCAGAACAGCAGGAATTCAAAGTCTTTAAAGCTCTGGTACTTTGACTCTTTTATGCAGCTGAGATGATGAAATAAAAATGTGTTTGGTAAAGGAATTCAAATTAGCACTGGGTCACATAATTCCTCTGTTCTGAATATGGCCAATCAATGGCATCTCTAAGGCATCTAGAGGCAAGAGCTATGCAATTTCTGCTCATGCAGAATAATATTCCTAGCATGGAAATTTCTGCTAATTAAAGCTCTTGCCAAGTAGAGGTTTTTGTTTTTTGGTTGGGTCCCCCCGCCTTTTTTTT
>WEIV01019608.1:41096-62065 GCA_013390005.1 Calyptomena viridis | reverse complement strand
TTTTTTTTTTTTTTTTTTTCTTAAATAGTTCAAGTCAAAGCTTTGCAAGCCAGGACTTGGAGAAACTCTCCTTCTAGTTAGAGCAATGCATTCAAGACTTTAAACTGCAGATCTAAGCT
Organism: Calyptomena viridis; assembly: GCA_013390005.1. NCBI lineage: Eukaryota > Metazoa > Chordata > Aves > Passeriformes > Eurylaimidae > Calyptomena > Calyptomena viridis. Next base: position 61,946 of record WEIV01019608.1, on the reverse strand, counting down.
TCCTACTAAAATCATTGTGATAGAAATAGTGTTGCATACCCTTAAAAACAGTTTATATATGACAAATACACAAAATAATGTTTTCACGTGGAATTAGTGACATCTGTACAAAGGAACTATTGTGACCTGTGCTTGTGGTTTTTTTGTGAGACGTACATGGGAAATATATAAAGGGGATGTTCAGCACCAGGAGTAATAGCTATTCTTTTTTTTTTTTTCTGTGGTAAAATAAATTATTAAATCCCTTTCGGATTAGATCTATCTATATTTAAAATAATGTTGCCTCACTCTTTTTTTTAATAACAAAGTCAGTAGCAGGGATAATGAAGCTTAAAACTCCAGAGAAGTTAATGAAACATAAATTATTACTAAATTTGGGCTTCAGTCCAAATTTCTGGTTACCATTTAGTGTAGGACAGCTCATTCATTTTTCACTCAGAAAAATACCTTGCTATATAATATGCTGCACAATTAGCTAAGACCATACAAGACTGTTCCTTAAGTATATAACTTATTAATTAGAAATTAACTGAATGAAATGCAGTAGTCTGCAGGTTCTCACAGAAACTAATGGTAGAACTCTAAAAACCCTTTTCACATTCCATCCAAAATCACATGGTGTGACACGAATGATATATGGTCAATGATATATTGTCAGGAAAAAAAGCTCTTGTGTTTTGTTCAGTTTTCCTGAACAATAGTTAAAAAAAAAAAAAAAAGGAGATATAATGGTGTTTAGGTGTTAGAGAAAGGAGAATGCTCAGAGCTGATCCAGAGCCCTGGAAAACTTTTAATGTTGAGAGAAGAGTTTGGGCATATCAGGCAGTGCTTTTGTTGGCAGGGAAAGCTTTGCCTCTTAAGAATCAGCTCTCACTGTCTCAACCCATTCCATTCCAGCTCAAGAAAAAGCTCTCACTTTGGTTTTCCACTCTGGATCCATGCTCTCTCATATTCTAGTCTGTCATGAGAATAAACTTTCTCTCTAACAGGCTTCCCATCCTTCATCTTTAGTAACAAATGTGTAATTTGTCTGTCTTGCTAAGAAGCAAGAATTGCCTCTATTCACATGGTGCATCATTATAAAAACAAAGGAATTAGGAACCAAGATGCACAGACTCAGTTCAATGTAGCGTAATTTGCCCTCCCTACTGTAGGTATCCAAAACTGCTCATATGATCTGTGTTCTAGCAGTGCCTATGGTTTTTCATTCGCTATATGAGAAGTCTATATCAGATGGCTGAGATGTGCAGAAGATGAATTCCTGTCTGAGAGGCTGGTGGTTGTGTGAAGCAGAGAGCACCTTCCTGTCCCATCAGTTTCACTGGCACATAGTAGCACTATTTAGCCTTGGTATTTGTGTTTTGCAAGATTGAGTTTAACTTCAATTTCCCTTTATACAATTGGCATGTGACAGGCATTAGCATATTAATCCCTCATGCCTATCAGTAATGAAAATATCTTAAGTGTGTAACACTTTTCCAGTTTTATCTCACTGAGAATTCAGGATTCTTCCATATTGGAAGTCTTTCAGAACATGTGTTTTTGATTGTCTATGAGGAGCCAGAGACTTGTGTTTCTACCTTAAGGGTCACCATTTATCCTTTTAATGAGGATGACATAGACAATTATCAGACAAACATCTCCCAATCTATTGTACCACAGAAGCTGCCAGCCTCTGTGAGAGGATTTTCTCCATGCATAGGTGACTAAGTGCAAAAGGTGTCGGCTGGTATTAGCAGAACTAGTAATTCTGTGATGTTACTAAGTATTAAGCTGTAACAAAGACCCTGTTTTATATATATTTTTTTTTATTTTTTTATTTTTTTATTTTTTTTACATCAAGCACTTTCAACTTTCCAGTGACCCATACACCATCACATTTAGGAAGAAAAAAGACTAGATATTTTTCCCCATTAAGGCAAACAAACTTTTCCAGTGGAAATTCTAGTGGTAACTCATATTTGTTGAAAAGCTGGTTCATCTAGGTTGGTAATTCTGCCTTGGAAAAAAACTGCAGAATCTCCCATCATTGTTTGAGGGATCTCTCCTTACTTTGAGAGGGTGCATCACAAGTGCATGACCATTGTGCATTTGTACATACCCATTTCTTCCATGGGAGAGGGAAGCTACAGACCATGCAGGAAAATGAGAGCACAAGGCAATAAAACCACTCAGATTATGGCTGAAGCAAAAGTAGACAGCTTTAGGGAAGAAAAGGGGTGGTGGTGTTTAAATCAAATTTCCTGTTCAAAAACAAATTTAAGGAAATATTTCAAGCAGCCCTAGGCACCAGTCCTTAAGTTCCAGCCAGCAGCCTATAGGGCTTTTAGTCCTTTTAGCCAGTTTGTTTCCTAGGCAGCAAAGACTTACCAAGGTCCATGTTCAATAAAAGTTCAGAACTTGGCCTGATGCACTTGGGCAGGATCCACATCCGATAAGCCACTGTAAACACGAGTGCTTGTCAAGAGAACAAGTGGGAATGGGCAATGGGATAGATAGGCATGGTGAGACTGCCACCGATTCTTGTACACCGTGTATCAGTGCTGGCATGGCCAGTTGCAATATGAATCTTCACACTCCTGTTTACAAGTGGAATTTGAAGGCTGTGGAAAGAGGGGGGGGGAAATGCAGCAGCAGCTGGGAACCCTCTATGACCACAGCTGGTTTTGCAAAGATCTTCTTGCAAATTGAGTTGGGATCTTTCCAGGATTTCCTTGGTCGGAGTAACGCTGCAGAAGGAGGATGTGTGGTGCCGGCAGGACGGGCAGGTCCGCCCGCGGTGGTCTGGCTGAGCCGAGGGCCGGGTCACGGCGCCTGTGACCAGCGGCGGGGGCGGGGGGGACGCGCCCTGAGGGCAGGGCCAGCCCGTGTGGGACACGGGCCATTCCTGAGGGCGACAGTTGGGATCACATGAGCCTGGAGCGTTTCCTCAGCCAGCAGCTCTGCCAGGTAGCCTCCTGTGTTTCCAGCTTGAATATTCACAGCCTCATGATAGCTTTGGCTGAACTACTGCATAGCGCTTGTGGGAGAACTTGGCCCAGGGAGTTGTGCTTGGTGCTCTGGAGTCTCCCCTGAGCTGTAACAGCTGTGTAATGGAACCATGCTTTCTTAACTGAAAGTGATAGAGAACTTGCAACAAGAGTTATAGTTTTTCTTATAGCAAGAGTTATATTTTCATTAACATTTAAGGTTTACGTGTTACTTTTATTTTGAATTTGTTGGGTTTTGGTTCCCCTGCATATTTGAATACAGCTCCTTTTTTAATTTAAAGTGCTGTATGGGTTCTTTGCAAGAATAAGTGATTCTCATCCTCTTCCCAGAAGGGGCAACATTGCAGTAATGAATAAAGGCAGCTATGAGTGTACTGAAGCCTGACTCAGATCAGCGGTGTCTTCTCCATAGATATAATTGGATATTGGTATAGGTCTGGAGTATATGAAATGCTGTGGGACAGAAGATGCTGCAGCTATTTACGCAGATCTGATCCTGCTCAAAGGTAGTGTGAAGAATGAAATAATCTCCTGGAAAGCTTTAGTTTCTAAAAATTCTTTAGTTCTATTAATGGAAAGGGTGATAATATATATTAATAAAAAGAAATTTAATTCTAAATGGGACAGAGATGCTGTGACATTTCCAGTCTGTCAAAACTTATCAAGCATCTGTTTTTGTCCCAAATACTCTACATCTATATCACATTTTAAGCTTTTCCTAGCCTGTCTGAGACGCAGGAACATTTTCTTGCCTAGGTCTATTTGTCATTTTTCTGAGCACAAGGTCTTTGTTCTGCTATCAGAGACATGAGAATGTGTGCTCTTACTATTGTAGTTGTCTGGATCCATGCTGACATTCTTCCCTCAACACTCCAAATACTGCAAAATGCATACTTTTAGATGCATTCTTTCCCTGATCAGGTGCTCTGAATGTGAAGATGACTTCTTCAGGACAGATGAAGAGAGATTGAGAGGTTTTTCTTCAATTAAACTTCTACAGGAAATGCATGGCTCCAGGCGAAAGAGTAATTGCATGGACATATTATTTTGACCATGATTCTATACCCTACATGGATTTTTTTTAGGATATCAGAATGTTTTTATGAGTACAGGATCCTTTTGTGGCTTTGCTCTGAATGGCCATGATGGTCAGAGTCAAGGCAAGGTTTGAGTGTAGAGGTAATATTTTGTATTAAGTAACTAGCATAGGCAGGTTGGAAACTTTTTTGAAAATTATTTCTCAGCCATACTTGTTGGTCTAATGATAGCTATTACCTCTCTCTGCCTTGCTTCTGAATCCTCGTCTCTTGTTTCTTAATCTGTGTAAGCATGTACCTTCCTCTTCAACAATGCAACAGAATTTGTTTCTCCAGATATATCCTTTTAACCCCATATTTCTTTGATCCATGTGTCTTTCATCTTTAATGGGAGAGACCAACACCTCTCACTTTTTCGGAGAAAATCCTGTCTTGCATCTCCAGAATAAATGTGCACGAGTGGGTGAGTGGAGAACACTAATTTTGTCGGGATTTTACTACCATCAGTTGTTTCATTCGAAAGTTATTCAGGTTATCATCCTATGTTATATTCAATATGCATAAAATCCAACACCCAATACAGAATGTGACCAGAGCTTGAAGGGGAGTTTTATTCTGATTTCCATAGACAGAATGCCTGATAGTAAACAGAATTCACACGTTGTGTATAAACTGACTCCCCAGATTACTGCTGTGTAGTTTGGGTCCATGTGGGTATTTTGTTTGTTGTAAAAGAATACTAAGGGGGTGTGTTCTGTTTTTCTGTTGTATTAAGTCATGGGCCAAAATTTAATGTCACTACATTAACTTTGGAGTTGCACCCAAGATGAATTTGGCCCTGTCAGTTGTTAAATTCTTGCCGTGATTGATCTCAGCTTGCTCAGAAAGGGATCATGCCAGACTAGCAACCGCAGAAATCATCAGCTGAAACTCCACCAAAATTCTCATTCCCTCTAAATTGAAAAATTAAGCTTTGAAATAAAATGCTTTGTTCTTCAATCTCACACTAACTTTTCATTAACATTATATAACTCTCAAACTATTAGGAAGATGCCAATTAAAACAGAATGGTTTGAAATATTTGAGTGGAGAAAAATAGGAACATCATTCTAAATAGTTCTCATACTAGTTCTTGGCATCTCGTGACATCTAATTTCTGATATTCTGTTGTTTCATTGCCCTTCACCCCCATTTATCATAGATGTACATAGATGTAAATAAAGTAAGGCCTATTTTTGGCATATTTGTTATATAAATTCAAAAACACTCATCATGGAATCATAGAATGGATTGTATCTTTGGATAAATGAAACAATAACACTTTCCCATCTCTTTCTCCTGAACTCTATGCAGAGGGATTTTTTCTGCAGGAAGAAGAAATACCAGAAATTCTGTAAGACTCACTTGGAATTGCCTTATGGCACATTAATGAAAAAAACCTTGTAGATAAATATTGGAGCAGAAGAATCATGATGCTAACACTACATTATTTTTTTCAGTACTTAGAAGTATAATTACATATGACTTCAATAAATTTCTGCTCTGAAAAGTTGTTCTTCTAATGTAACATTTTAGATTATCAACATACCAGTGGAATAAAAGGAACAAACATACTAAAAAATCTGCCATCAATAATTGGTGGCTGACTCAGTATTGGGTTAAAAGGACACTGATCTAATGGCATGGTAATTCCTTTATACATCCATAATGGCATTGTACATTCATGTTTTTTGACATGCTAGTGATTTCCACATAAAACAGCTATTTCCACTTTGTACACCAGCATTGGTAAGTTTATGTAGGCTAACATGAATTCTCTGGGCCAGCTGTACTGCATTTCTGATGAGGATGGGAAGGACAGGAAAATTCAGAAATATGGGTAGTCAGGTTGTGATTAAATGCAGCAAACTTTGATACTGATTTTCAGATAGGCATAAACTCTACATTCCTTACAAATCTAAGAATAAAACCAGAGAATATTTGGGATTTTTTTTTCTCTAGTGTCCAAAGCCAAGAAATGCAGGGAGCAAGATGTTTTACTTGAAATCACTACTTTTTAGAGGGGAAAGCTAGGTTGAAACTACCTGTATCCATTAATAATGTTCAGTTTTGTTAAGTTGTGGTTTTTTAGTCCCATATTCCCAATTTTATTGCGCTCATGAGAGTGCCTGTGCAATTTCATAAATACAATGGTTGCAGAAGCAGTATGGAGTAGCTGTGTCAAATCTGCTAGATTTCCTCTCACTTAGAAGGTTTACAGAACTTTTTTCCTGAAAGACCCTGAACCACCAGAAGAGACATGTACTTTTAGAGGCTGCACCTTTTTATGGACATGAAAGACAAACTTCTGTGATGAAGGATGAGGTGAAATTGAGCCTGCTGTGGGACAGGAGCGTGGCATGGATGACCTTCTGGTTTTCTGCCCAGCCCTATTTCTTATATATCATTTGCAAATTAAAAAAAAAGAGTCTTATTTAGCTTTGTATTTATAAAGCAACAAGGTGATACGTCCCAGTCTGGGTAGTGAACTCAAAACTGTTTGCAAAGAAATGAATCAAAGTAAATTCTCATTTCATCTTGTATTACTATAGTAAGATGGTAGCAGTAGCAAGTATAGACATACTGTATGGTGTGATTGTGCCCAGCAGAGCCACATTAAATGCTTCATAAACTCTAGCTCTTTGGTAAGATCTGTATCTCCTGCTGTAGAGTTAATCAGCATTTTATTTTAAGAAAGATCTCAGTAGCTGTGCAGATCAAATAAAATGTTAAATATGATTTCAATTCTTCATCTGGCTTGATCTTTCTCTAGAAGGATTCTGAAGTTCAGAACAAGTTGTTTGCATGAAAAATTTTTAGCTAAATTTATTAGCAGTTCCAAAGTAAATTAAATAACTTGTTTTAAATATTGGATAAATAATTTCTGATTGTAAGTGATAGTCTTATGGACACTTTCCCTGCACATTCCCATCAGATGGGTACCTAATTTGCCTGCTTAGTTCAAAATCAGTTCAATAAAGCATTCGCTGCAGCTCTTTGGTAGCACTTACCTTCTGGGGATTTCAGGAGATGGATATTTTTTCAGAGCTATTTAAAATAGTAGAAAGAACTGTCTGCATAACTAAGGACTGCTGAAACCCTTTTTGCTAGATGCATTTTGCTAGATGCGTTTTCAAGACATAGCACACTTTCTTTTTTGCAAATTAAAGATTACATGTATTGGCTTGTTGGTTTTTTGTTTGTTTGCTTATATATATAAACTTTGAAAAAATGAGAAAGATCGATACCCAGAAAAATACTATGATCTCTTTATTAATATTGTAATATATTTTAAAGACAAACAGAAGATATGTCTGAATTCTGTTGCTCAGCATACCATTGGATGGCCATCTGTTGCTGAGGTGATGTAGCACAATCTGCATGGGTTAGAACAGATATTCTAGACCTTTATTAGAATCATCTTAGTGTCTCCAAGAGCCCCACTAGAAAAACAGGCATGAGCTAATAAAGTAGTGAGATGGGAAAAGACTGCATTGTAGACTTTTGGCTTCACCCAGAGTCTAACTTGCATGGTTCTGCTCAGTGAGACAGCTGTAAAGCAATGAAGCAGTATGTTCTGAAATTGGAAAGGGCTGCTGCAGGCAGTAAAAGTTTGTAGTCAAACAAAGCTCTGAGCCTCTACTTTGTGTTTTTGGTGGATTCAACTCCTTCCATAGGAGCTGAAAGCAGCCATGGTGCCACAATGTCCCAGAGCTGGGAGTCAGAGACCTAGTAAAGTGGCTCAGCAGGGTTGTGCTAAAGCAGAGGCAGCTTCCAGCAGCCCTGTCTTTAGTGAGGAGTGTCAGGTTTTTATGAGCATCGTTATGTTTTTATAGTTTAATGGGTTTCACTATTAAAGTATAACAAAGCACGTTAAAAATTTGCCATGGTTCATTTCCTTGCTCAGTAGCAAGTCCTTGCTATCTGCAGCGTGGGCCCCTAGGAAATATTAAATAACAAAGACTATCTTAATACATCTTCCTTATCCACTTTAATAATCTTGGCCTTTTTCTGTTTAACAGTCTTGATTTGAGACATGTTTTATTCATTTTCAAAGCTCTCAACAGAGTGGCTGGTCTGGAATTCACACCTATGAGTTGCCTTCTCGAGGAAAAGAAGATGATAGTTTGTATAAAGAGTACAGATGAGAGATCATTAGAAAATGTGTTTTGAATGACACTGTCATAGAAACTAAGGAGAACTGGATTAAAGAGGAGGGTGAGGAGTTCAGTAAAGAAGCAGTAAATAAAAGAGTACAGTAAAGAAAGTAGCTATGAGTAGCCAACACTGAAAGTTTGAGAGTACAGAGAGAGGTGTCTTAGTTTTAAACAGTGGTGCTGGCATATTCAGTTACAAGAACAGGAAAGTAGATCCAGGCTGCACTCCAAGGGAAGTTTAGTGTAGTTACAGGTCATGAGTTACAGGTCACTAAATAGTGTCAAATTGAGATGGACACTCCTCCCAAGGATGGCAGTGTTGCAGAGAACATAGTAGGACACTGAGATATTCAAAGCTCTCAGGGGCTCTATAGACATATAGAGTTTCCGGACATATAGACGGAAACAAGTACATCGAGGACAATGGAAAGTACGGTACAGAATATGAAGAGCAGTTTCTTGGGGTAGACAAGGGGCAGCCCTGACTTTTTCATGCTTGTGGATGTAAGACAGAGTGCTCTGTGAGGATATTTCTTTGCATCTCTTTCTGCATTTATAGAGAAAAGTTAGAAAGTATGATAATTCAGTTAAAAATCTCTTGGGAGAATTTTAGATGTCTTTTATTTCTATTAAACTGAAACCTATATAACAACTTCAATGCAGCGGAGCATCTATGTACCTGTATTGTTTTTTAAAGAGGTATTTAGGTGTCTTAAGATGCAGATGTATCTGTACCTAGTGGCATTTTCAGAAGGAAGCTGTTATCTATATTAGGAATTGTGAAAAATCTTACTAGGCACTAATCTAAATTGTTTCATGCGTAAAAATGATTATAATTGGATTCCTTGTGAGCTTTAGGATCAAAGTGCTTTGGAAATCTAAAGTATTTTTGTTATTATTTACTGCCTTCACTTAATTTGCTCATATGTTTTATAAGTTCTTGAAAGCCACTGCAGGGTTATGGCAACATGATCCAGAGCTGGAATAAATCCACTGGTGGTGATGCATTCAAAAGGGATGTATTTACCACAAGACATTCCAGTGCTTGTCAGTGGTCCCGTGTCCCCAAAGATGGTTTGTTACTACATTTGTCTTCCTGCTAACAGTCTGCATTTAATATCACTTGCACTCATGACTCAGAGAACTCAAGTTCATCATGGGGTTACTTATCATTGCCAGAGAAACTTCACTTAGTCTTTTCTCCTTAGTCCCAGATAAGAAGTAAGGATTCTAGCAAACTCTTCTGAAGGGAAATGATAAGTTCAGGGATTCTGCTTCATGACCCACAACATACAGGAAGTTTTATAGCAGAAAAGAGTTATAATAAATGTCACTGAAAACATATTGCAGATCACTGTTGAATTGCCGCGGTTTCAGCCTGCGTGGCAGCAATTCCGACACCTTTCTTTGGCCCTGGCTTGCCTTGCGCTGCCACGCCGAGGGCACCAGGCAGGTGTGGGTCACCCGATGGCACAAAGGTCCTTTTCAAGGGACACCAGCTACCAGGCGGCTAAGGCCCCTGAGGCAGGCGGTACTCCCCACCCACACATCCCCCACAGGGACCGGCGTGTGTGGGCCAGTTAGCACTGACTCTACCTAGGAGTCCTTGGTCCGAGATGGTATGGACGCCGCAGCTGTCGGAGGGTAAAAGGGTAGAAAGTGACTCACTCCCATTGGGGCTATGCAGGAACAGTTTATTGGGGGTCCAGACCCCAAGGTAACCAACAGGGAGTGAGCCCAGAATAGTTCAAAATGTGGGGTTTTATATGGGGTGGAATTGAGGGGTGGAGAGAGGGTAACAACCAATGAAATTGGGTGAGAGGTGAGATTAAGGGGTGACAGACAGGGGTAGAAACCTGAGGCCTTCTACTCAAGCCTTTCAGGGATCGAGTAGGGATGATTAATAGGGAAGGTTTTGGAATAAGAGGTGGAGTCGGGGTACATATATGGTACAGGGATAGGAGGGGTTTAGGGAAGGGTACATAAAAGGGGAGTATACATGTCACAGAGTGAACCAAACAGGGGAGGGGGATAACAGAACGACCCATTATAATTAACAAGCACATAACACACACCACCACATTGAATAAACCCTGATTTAGTTGAGTGAAAAGCGATTCAACAGTACAATGGTAATCACATAAGAAAATCCTTCTAATATGGCCTTTTTAAGATTCTAGAATGGTAGCTGACCTTCCATGAGAAGGAAACTAATCTCAGGTGACAAGGATCCCAGCTGGAAGATTTTAAAAGCTTCCAGCATGGGAAGGAAGGACAAGGACCAATTATACAGCAGGTTCCTCAAAGAAAAGTGTCCATGCTTGATTGGAAGGAGGAGAAAGTAGCCTATTCTTTTATTTCACAGCAAAGAGGAATAGGAGCTGAGATAAGGAGACAGAAGAAGAATTAATACAGAGAATGCCATAGGATTAAATGATGAAAGGCATGATAAAATGAGATTGGTGTAATGCAGGGAGAGAAGCATATATTCTTCATATTACCATATATATTCATTATATATTATTATATATGTTAATGATACATTATCATATATATTAATTTTTACATATCTAATTATTATATGTATTTATGATATATGATTATTAGATCTAACTATCAATAAGAAGTGAGAAAGTATATGATATCACAAGTGAAGCAGAAGAAATGGTACTGATTTTATAGACCTGTTGAAATTGTGGTCATCTAAGATGCGAGTGAATAGCATGGAAGGGTCGTCTGCTAACAGTGGCATTTTTGTTGAGCTCTCAGACTCAAACTCTTTTTCAAAAGATTTCAAGGTCCCATTGAAAATACCTGAATTGTCATAGTGAAAAGAGATTTGAAGTTCCCTTGAGTTCTAGTTCTCCAAATTTCTTTCAAACTTTTTCACCAGAATCTGCATGGAGGCTTCAGTTAGATTTGGGTGAAGTTTTTTATTAAGCTGAATTATCTAATGCTTCTGCTTATTTAAAGCATGAAAATTTTTTATCTTTTGCTTTTGTATAATTGGTGTAGAATTTTCCATGCAATATAATATACTTTTTTGACAGTTAAATTGCTAGGGTTTACTTCATATGCCTAGCAACAAAGGACTGATGTGAGTGAGCATTCATTCCTCTTATTGTTATTGTTATACTGTGCACATCAAGGAATTATTTTAGTAAGATTGATTTGTGCAGAATCTGGATGTGACTGCTGTCGCAGATCAAAGTTACAGTTAACTGGAAAGATGAGGCATCTGGCTTTTACATATCCAGGGTTATGTGAGATGGATTCACAGATAACTGTTAGGTTACTGAAACTGGATCCTGTGAATATCCCTAAGGATGGAGATCTATAGCTGCCTAAACTTAATGTGTTAGTGACCATTCCACCTCTCTATTCACTAAATGGCAGCACTGAAAGTGAAATTGAAGCTAAACATGATGAAACTCATATACTAACAATGTGTGTAACCATCAATGTATCAGGTATTGTAATCTTCCCATGACATGTAATGCATAACATGATGGATGTACATTACCTCCATCAGCTGCTTACAGTCCATCATGCTCTGCCAGGGAGGGAGCACATCTATACATCTTACAGCTTGTGCACTGCATTAACACACCGACACAGAATTGCTGTGTTAAAACACAGTGACACAAAGCTACTGAGGGGATTTCATTCACTTGCAAAGCAAACCAGTGAGTTACTTTCACGGACTATTTCCACACCTCAGATAGGAAGTACTGTTTATGCTATCTGCATATGTGTAAAATGATTTCCCATCTTTTCTGTATCAAAAACTGTTTCAGTGCAGAAAATACCTTAATACATATATACGAACACACTTTCATACCTGTAGCATTTTGCATAGCAATATTTGTTAAAAAAAAAGTCGCTTTACATGTTTCTTTTCATATTCACTTTTAAATGAAATGGAAAAAGCTGCCTTTGCAAGGAATTTTTATTGGCGAAGCATATCATTTACTTTGGCTCCATAAATCAATGTGCAGTCATGTTGCAAAATATGGGTAGCCCATTTAGAAATATTCCATCAGGAGGTAGAGAGGTGCAGTATATTATACCTGCTGTTTCAAATAAATAGCATTCTCAATTCCTGTTCATTTGTATATAATGTATTTTATTGCAATGTGGTGCTTTCCATCAAGTTAGTTAATTTTGTTTCTGCAATTCAAGATGTAATTGATCACTACAGTACTTGCCCTTGGGACAAAGTATCTTTTTATCCAGTCTGTTTTTTCAACTTTTCATGATTCTTTTAAAAATATTCTATATGAAATATCATAGCCTGTGCAGTAAGTTTTGTAGATTTTTTAAATTATTTTCTCCATCTTTAACATATGTATGTAATCTGTAATAAACTACATATGTCCTTCTATCCTCTACTTGTGTTTTGGTTTACAAAAAGATGCATTTCAACATAATTTGCATTGTTGGTGGATGATTTCACTTACCTTAGATCCCAAGGCACATTACTTAATTTTGTATTTAGTGTCCTGTTTTTTTTTATAGAGCTACTCAAACAGAGAGCAATGCAGAGCTGGGTTTTCAATTTCAAGTTATAATTAATTTTATTTGTCTACTATTACTTTGGAATAATTGCAGTGTTTTTCTATTTGATTTTTAAAATCTTATAAATGTTTTATAAATTTGCACTTTTATACTGAATGCTCACCACTTGGCATTGGGGAGTATGCCTGTAAAACAGCAGGTGATATGCTGGGAAGATCTGAATGAGAGCAATTTATGTGGTTAGGTGTGTTCTATGAACTTAAAATTCTAGCTCTATCCATCTAAAATAGGTTTTCTAAGAAATTCCATTGAAATTTAAACAAGCATGAAAAAATATAAAAATTATGAGTTTTTCTACTTTTGAATTTGTATTTGGCCAAGTGGTTGAAGTAAAATAATTGGAAAAGGTTATACAGACAGATGTTAAAATTTTCCTGCAGAATGGATTTTAAGTTGGAGGTAATCCAAATTTTTATTGCTGTACCAAACTGAACAGAAGTGCTTTCTCTTTATAAAGAAAATTATATACAAATATTTAAATATTAAGATCATAAATTATGTCAGAAATATGAGTTACGTAACCTTTCTAATGCACATATGCATCAGTAGTATGGCCAACAGATATTGGTGGAAATTCTAGAAATACTTTTTAGGTATTAAAATTGAGACTTAATTAAGGCATAGTCCTTGTATATTTGTGTTTGCCTTTTGTTAGGATTTTTATCAATTGAGCTATTGAAAAGAATATTGATAGTTCAAGAAGGTAGTTGAAAATATTACCTTACATGCATCTAGCTTCTAATTTTAAAGGGATAGCATTTCTGATTGTGGTGGTGGTCAGGCTTCTGATTCCTGAAATCTGTGTTTTTATGCAACTGGGACATAATTAATGCAGCATGAATTGCAATAACAGATTTGCAGTAGAAAGTTAAATCTATTGTTAATGATTAATGAAAGCAAAATTATTCTGCATTCTGAACAATTCTATTTCCAGTATACTTTCAAGACTAAAGAAAAATGGTTATGTAGTGGTAGAAAAACTTGTATGGTTTAATAGTAGTATATGAGCAGGAAAAGTTTCTAAAAAATGTTCCAGGATAAATATAAGTTATTTCCCTTTTGAAAAACCCTAGCAGAATAGCCTGAATGTTTCTTTGAAGGTTACTAGTGCAGCTTAGCCAGTAACACTTTCTCTATTGAACCACATACTTAATACTGGAAGTTTCTTGCCAGTTTAGCTGTACTGTCTGTCTATAAATTGTCTTGTGTTATAATGCATTGCCCATGTCCACATTTCATCTCTGAGATTGATGAGTGGAAGAATCTGGAAAAGACTTGTTATCAGGTGACTACAAGTGTGTACTCAGAGCACTAAGCTCTAGGCCTGGCATACTCAAAACTGACATTGATTTTATAAGGTTCTTGTTTCAAATAATACTGAAGTCTCAGACTAGCCTATGGAAGTTTATTCATTAAAGAAATGTTACAGCTCTTACCCAGTACTTAAAGACTCTTTAGGACTATTTTAAATTATTTTGAACAAATACTGGGCTGCACAATGTGCCTACAGTACTTGACAGCACTTGGAGGTCATCACTCAGCTATGTGCGTATGATGAGCTGGGGACTGTATTTATGTGGTCTTACTTTGGCATTTGATTTTGCTTCTGTAGATAAGATTCATGGGCTACTTTGCTCTTACCTGTAGAGGTTTCCTGTCTTTGCACTGTGTTTGTGAAACTCTAGTAGTCTCTGCAGGATGTATTCCTGACTCTTCTGGCTGTGTTTACAGAAATGAGGATTCCTATTTTCTTTTGTCTGCTTCTCATCAGGTGGTTCATAGTGTGCATCCATAATCATTACTTGTTGACTAATGTCAATATTTTACCAGCAGCACATATCATATATAATTTTCATCACTCAAGGAAAATATATTCCCAGCAAGACTGACAGAATTTAAGGCTTGGAAAATAATGCTTCATTTTGTAACAAAATGATTCAGGAATATATCTTGCTGTTACATGTGCTATATCACTGCATAAATGTGTATTATTGTTTGAATATACCATCATATAGTTAGGCTATTCCTTTTCACTCCTTTGAGTAATTTTTATTTCTTCTGAGCTTCTAAAAACAGAAATTCTGTCTGTCCTTCAGGTGTTACAGGAATCTTAAACTGCTTATGATATGAATAGTAGAAATCTACTTTTATGCTTATGTTCTTGGGAACTGTGTGTTGTTATAGCTGTCAAACATTGCACATTGTGTGTTTTGCACATTAACAATGAAGGTAGAAGTGACATGAACTGAAAATTGTTTAGATATTGTATTGGGTTTCTGTGGCCAGGTTTTGGTAGTGGGGGGGAGCTGCAGGGGTATCTTTGTGAGAAGCTGCCATAAGCTTCCCCCATGTCCTCCAGAGCCAATGCCAGCCAGCTCCAGGATGGACCTGCCACTGGCCAAGGCCGAGCCAATCAGGAATGAAAGTAACACTCTGTGATAACATATTTAAGAAGGAGAAAAAAAGTTGCTGGGCAGATGAAAATTGCAGCCAGAGAAGAGCAGAGTGGGAACACGTGTACAGCTATGCAGACACCAAGGTCAGTGCGGAAGGATGGGGAGGGCCACGGAGGTGCAGAGATCCACCTGCAGCCAGTGGAGGAGACCACGCCGGAGCTGGTGGATGCCCAAAGGAGGCTGTGACCCTGTGGGAGGCCCAAGATGGAGCAGGGTCCTGACAGGGACCTGCTGACCCATGAGGAGAGGAGCCCACTCTGGAGCAGGATTTCCTGGTAGGACGTGGCCTGTGGGGGATCCACACTGGAACAGCCTATAGCAGAAGGACTGCACCCTGTGGAAAAGTGACCCACGTGGCAGCAGTGTCGGAGTAACTGTTGTCTGTGGGATGGACTCACACTGGAAAAGTTTGTGAAGAACTGTCTCCCATGGGAGAAACCCCACAGGAAGCAGGGGAAGGACTCCTCTCCCCGAGCAGCGGCAGAAACAACATCTGACTGTAACCCCCATTCCTGTCTCTGTGCACCACCTGGGGGGAGGAGGTAGAACTTGGAAGGAGGGGGTTTGGGGGAATCGTGTTTTTAATATTTATTTTACTTCTCATTCTCAAGCCCTGATTCTGTTAGTAATAAATTTAATTAATATCCCCACTTGGAGTCTGTTTTGCCCATGACTGTGATGAGTAAGGGATCTCTCCTGGTCCTTATCTCAACCCATGAACCCTTTGATATATTTTCTCTCCTCTGTTCTGTTGCAGAGGAGAGTGAGAGAGCAGCTTTAGTGAGTACTTGGGGTCCAGCCAGGGTCACCCTACTACAGATATTAAGGGAAAACAAAGGGGTAGATATTGTGAGCATGTAAGTGAAGGATGCCAAAGGCAGAAGGAACTTGCATTTACAGTTCTGGTGCTGGCACTGTGACTAGTTTGGAAAGAGGATACATGGATAGCTAGTGAAGGCTGAAGATGGCTGGAAAATTAGTTTGAAATCAGAATAAATAATTAGGCAAGGTGACTGAGTCTAGAATATAGAGAAACTGCAAAGGGAAGTCTGGATGGATGAGACATGCTAGATCAAGGATCCAAAGGACCTTTATTTTGTAATCATCTGCCTCATTCTGTTTTTGCAGTAAATAAAGCAGTTATTGCAACAGATTTTACATAAATTTGCCATGCAGCTTTCCTAGAGCAGGTCTGCCTTGAGCATCAAATTAATTAGAAATCTCTAGATGTTATTTTAGATTATCTCAGCAGATATAAATACACAGGACCAAAATTTGGGATAAGTAAGCAAACTGAATGGTGGTATTTTCACATATCTATTATCCAACTTGCAACTTTAATAATAGTTTCAAAATTGTTTTATTCTGCATATACTAAGGACACATATCCATTCCCATTGTGAAATCTGCATATTCAGGTATACACAGACTGTACAAATGGACACACCAAAGGAAGGATATGCACAAACGCCCAGTTGAACTCACAAAATCAGGAGGGCATAGGACCATGCCTACACATGTGCACATCAGAAGCAAATTCACATACAAGAAGTGAGAGGCACATGACCATGAACAGCATCGCATGAATACACACATAGATACCTACACACCATGGTTCCCTTCACAGCTGTATAAAATGACAGAAAGGCCTGGAGCTGTGTAAACATCATTAAAAGACACCCACATAGCCATGACTGTCTCAGGCTGGCAAAAAGGGAGTACTGAAAAATACTGTCTGGGAGAACAAAACAGGAGAGTCAACCCATCAAATGTCTGGAACTAAAATAATGCCAGAGTGTAACCCAGCCAAAAGCACTGCCAGCAACTAAGTTAGTCACACAGCAAGAGCAGTCATCCACACATACATATGCTGCAAGAAAAATATCCACCACCTGCCAGCTGGCTTCTAGCAACCATGACATGTGTGTGTGTGTGGCCAGTGTGTTGGCACCAGTGTTGGAAGAGGAAGAGGAGTGGAAAGAAAGGAAACAGCAATAGGAAATCAAGGACAACACAAGGTAAAATGGAATCAGTGCTCCCAGTCAAAACATTTGTTTAAGAGAAACAGAAGTCTGGAATGTGTACAATTTATGTTTTACACAGTGAAAGGTCTTGGTCATGTGTGAAACTTCAATCTTCTTGAATAGCAGGAGGTCCTGTATGTGTGAAGCACATTGCTTCACTTAGCACACATCAGATGTCTTGAAAATGCCAAACAATGAAACAGGTGGCTAATTGGCTTCCATTCTTTCAATTCCTACAATAAGAAGAAATTTGGTCAAGTGGTGAAAAGAGGATGCTCAGTCAGGTGTCCTGGATGGTGTTCTAGGCTCTCTCTCTAAAGTGCTGTGTGATCTTGGATTATTCATTCATGGATTGCTTGTGTCTCAGTCTGCTATGCATAAAATAAGGATAATAATGCCTATTTACCTCCTAAGGGTGCGAGAAGACAAAAAAAAAAAGGATGTAAAAGTCCTTAAGATTCAAGAAAGTAAAGAAAAGCAAAGTAGGAAATTAAATTTCTGAAATCTGTCTGTGAGTCAGATACAGTGTTGCAAGGCAGATTTGAGTGAGATTTGAGTGACACAATCATTTCATGGCACTCAAATTCCATTTTCATGCTGATTCCACATGTCTCTTGCTTTGTTAGGATAGTTTTCAGTACAATACAATATTTTTTTCCCCAGTGCCATGCTATTAATGTATGACATCTCCACACCTAAACTTTACTTTGAAAAAACCCAAATTTGGTCTTTTTCATTTTGGTACTTTCACACTTGCTCTGAACAGCTTCTAGCCACTTTTGCTTTATTGTTCTTACTGTTGCGTTCTGAACACTTTTCATTAGAAGCCTAAATCCTGAAGAAAAATAATCCGATTAAGTTAACTGCTTATGGATTCCTCCCTGGGGGATAAACTATAAATGGGGAGCTCATTTAATCATATATTCTTATGTAAGATAGTATAAGTTTTCATGTTAGCTTGATTTAATGCTGTGTTGCCTTCACTTTCAGCTCATGAAGAGCTGTTACAAACCACCATGGGAAGAATCCTTTTATCCATGCCAGGCTTCATGTCTTGGCTTCTCCTGTGTCATGAGACCTAGCTTTAAATTGGTCAAGTCACTTATCCATCCAGACACCCACTCAGACAAGTGTGGTTTTGGACAGAAATTCAATCCAAGATCTAAGAACACAGATAAATTTCTGTTGAAATGGTAAGCACAATAAATTTTGTTTCCAAGACTTTCATGTATTTTTAACAAAAAAAATTTCATCAAAAAGTTACAGACCAGCAGTATACCAGATTTTTACCATGGGAATTCACCTCATGGACTAAATGTCGATCTGCTCAGAATTTCTCCATGAGGTATTTTGTTATCAATGTCATTCCAGAAAACTAATGTATGCAAGTTGTTGTTCATTTTGACAATATACAATTAAGAAAATAAAGAGGATGAAGCACTTTAGTGGGATGGAATGTTGTTTGGCATGACTGGATTTTGTATTGAAATGTCTTGAATTTTTTGTTGTCAAATGATATTTGTCATAGTGCATCCAACCCATTTGAAAACGACATGGGAATGATTTTCCTGAGGAGATGCTTTTCTGGGTGAACGAAGGCAGTTGTGTATCTGCTTTGCCTATTTTTTAAGCTCACCAAACAGGATCAGTCCAATTCAGAAGCCATGTGCTGGTGCTGAAAAGCAAGATGTATTAGCTCAGGTTTGATGCCATGTTCATATGGTTACATGGCTTTTGGATAGAGCTGGCTGCCGTCTGTCTTCTGTGAAGTATGGTAGAGTAAAAATCCCAACTGTCTGCACCTATTCATCTGGACATACCAAACATGTTGTTGGAGAAACAAGTTGTGATTCACTGCTTAGTAAACTTACTTCATCATTTTTCAGCTTCACTTCTGACATGTATTAGCAGGTTGTATCCTGCATTTACACATTATCTTCATTGCTACAGTGTTCATCTCATGCCTGTTATTAAGGTACCTAAAACTCTGTGAAAAAAAATAAAACTTTACAGCTGCTCAAGGTTCCTTTATTAAATTCTTATAATAAAAACTGACTTTATATCCAGTTGAGAATATTCATTAAAAAAATGCTGGATTGATTAGAAAAGAATTTTAGCGAAGAGCCATAAACCAAAAATTGTAACAAACCTCAGAATAGTTCAGCAGAAATTTCTCTTTTCTGGAAAAGCCTGAGTGTCCAATTTAGTTTTATAGATGTTTATATATACATATATAGATATATATATGTATATACATATTTCTCTAATTGGATTTTAAGCAAAAGAAAAAACATGCCCAAAGGAAAAAAAATCCTCTAAATTGTTGCTGATCAAAATCTGATCACTAAAATAACTATATTAGAAAGAAAATGCTTGGAGAAGCTGCAGATTACAATGAACTTACAATATTTTTCTCTTACTCAGTTTATAATATTTGAGACCATCTAGTGTGAGTGTGTTAAGCTTTACTGAAGTTAAACCTTATAAATTGCTTTAAGTCAAGAGTATCTGCATGACTTTCAAGGTGTTTGAGCATGGAAGAAATTATACTGGTTAAGGCTGAGATCTAGGTATGATTTATCAACGATTTGCTCTTGTTCTTAGGTTAGAAGCTTCCCAGTATATTCACCGGTTTTCCAAACAAGCCAGGCAGGATGATCTGGGAACCTTATTATCCTGTTTAACACTAAGATTAAACACAAAGATTTGTCTCTCTGAAGTCAAAACATTTTCCTATGGTTAAAGAGACCTGCCACAGAGAACTTTTTGCAGGACAAGATTTCAGAATCCCTTTGAACATAATATTCTATTTCTGAAGTTAAAGAACTTAGTGTCCATGTGAAAGGAAAATTATTCTAGAAATGCAGTATATAGGAAAAAAGTCTGTGCCACTAGTGACTAGTGGAGGCTGTAGTACATGACCATACAGAACTGTGCTGCTGAGAAGCTAAAGATAAGTCTTGCAGCATATTTCCCAAAGGCTACAGGTCCCTGAAGTTGCCCTGCCAGGTGGTAAAGGCAGTTCCAATCAGTCATCGAAGCTGCTTGCTGTAGAAAATGCGAAAAATGCTTGTGGAATGCTGAGTGGAACTGGCAGACAGCAGGAGAGTTGCCAGTTTAACTTAGGAAGTAGAAGTCTTGGGCTCAGTTCTGCTTCTGACTTTCCGACATGGCTCCTTCCCAGCTGGAGACATCCCCCATCCATCATCTTGGTGTGAGTGTACATGATGACATTTTTAAAAGACTAGTTCAGTGCCTCACATCTTCTTTCAGAGTGGGCATGGCGAGTTCATTGGCAAGACAGAAGGCTAAAATGGAAATACAGTACCTAGCACAGATGAGTCCCTGGGGCCCTTACACACTGCCACAGTACAGATAACAGCTCTCTTAATGCCAGCATAGTTAATTCAACAGCATGTATGGGGGAATTTTAAGTAAGTTATCAGAAATTCATCTTGAACCTCTTTCCCACTTCTTGGGATGATTGTGCTAAAGGCAGAATAGAGAATCACAAAATCAGTTAGGTTGGAAAAGACCTCTAAGATCATCAAGTCCAACCTTTGACCTAA
>WEIV01019608.1:14743-30703 GCA_013390005.1 Calyptomena viridis | reverse complement strand
GATGGGGAATACTTGATCCAGAGAATAAAAACACCTTTCCAAAATGAGGCAACTACACTAAAGAATCTGCATCACTCTACACATCCAAAAGAAATAACCAGTATTTTGGCCTAAACATGTTTATTTGGAATTTTTCTTCTCACAAAAAATGCAATTTCAATTTTTTTTTCCACAAAGCAGCTGCTTTGAGGATTATACTATGTTAGGTAAAAAACTTGGACTCCTAAAAACAAATAAATAATTATTTCTAGTAGGAGACTTTCCTTGCAAAGAAAAAATCAAATAAACAAGAAGGTGTAGACACGGAAATTAACACTTTTATGTTAGGTAGAAAGTACAGGAGTACTACACCTGACAAATTCTGAAAATAGCACTATCTGACAAAAATGCTATGATTTCCTCTTTATCAGCTGTTATAATTAAAAGATCAAAACAAGAAAAGCTACAGTACTCTTCATGTGAAAATGGGTACAGAATGGAGAATAGGAGAGGATATATTATCCATGATGTAAACAAATGAGGTTGGCTCCCAAACCTGCAGCCAACAGTCAACAATCTGATGGGAAAATAAGTCCTTTATGAACAAGTTTTTACATAGGAAAAGAAAAGCATCATAAATGTCTAGCAGGGCTGCTGCTTAAATAAAACAGATTTCCAAAGGAAGCGTAGGTGCTGCCAATAATTATTTTTTACAGTTGAAGAGATACAAGACAATTGCCTCAATAAACTTAAAAAAACACCCAGCTGAGGTGGCTTTTAACAGCCCAAGCATTTCAGTCAGTAGCATGTCAGCTAGTATAGAGGCTTGGGGCCATACATGCCAACAAGGCATTCTTGCTGTTAATGGAAAATATAGGCTGCATCTTAGTATATGGAAGATAAGTTATGTATGCATGTCCAGCTTAACACATACACCTTAATAAACTAGATAGAAAATAAAGTTACTCATAAGTATTTTATGCATTCAGCCACACCAGGGTACAGTGAAAATAGAAATAATCTGCCTGTGGTATGTACTCAGGACAGAATATAATCTATTTCCCTGCATCTGGCCAACAAACGTAACATCTGTATCTAATAACTCTAATCACTCGGTATGTAACTTCAATAAATCTGCATTACCATGCAAATGAATTACCATTAAAATATGACCTTGTCATAAATCTTCCATTGAAGAGGAAGTTTACCATGGTGAATTCTATTCATTCTTAATAATTCAGTCCAATTGCTCTCTAAGATAGTAATTAACATCTGTTTTGTTTTCACGTGGTGGTTATCAAATGCCTAGCAGTCTTTCACTGCTTCGTAAGAGCACTGTTATTCTCAGTAAGGAGAATATTGTGTTGGGAGCCTTTGTAACCCACTAGCCTGAGACTCTGTACTTAGGTAAAGTGATAATGGTTTTGTGGCTTTTGCTAAAATGGTACCTGTCAAAATGTGAGCAAAGATAAAACAACTGCAAATTATAGGTCTTAGCATAAGAAAACATCCTGCCCAGGAGTTATAACTACTTCAAAATCCATCTGAAACTTCTCTGCATTGCACTGACTTTTGCAATCAGATACTGAAAACCAAGCCAACTATTTACTGAAGCAAATCTTTACATATAAGCAGAACACCATCATCTCCACTGAAATCAATGAAAGCTCAAAACAGTCATTACCACTTATGGAAATGACGTCATTAACAACTTTAAAAATTGTGGGTAACACGTGTTGAAGTGGACACCTCCAGCTAAAACCATGTGTACACTGAGCAGCTAGCAGTAGGAATAAGCCTCAGTAGAAAACCATATAGTTACACTCACATTTATGGTATGGGGAGCATTTGAATGCTCTGCTAAAGCCTGTCTCCCCTTTTGTCTTTTCTAATACTGTTCTCAGACTATTTCACCTAAAAGAAATGGCAACAGCCATTTCTCTAGGCCCTGTATCAAAAGGCATGACACAGATCATGTCCACACTACTTTGCTGCCTTCCACACAAAGCAAAGCAACCTTCTTTAAAGTATCAGCTGGAAACAATCCCTAACTTGAAGAATTTTTGTACCATGCACAGGCATTGCCTGAGAGAGTGTAAATTGGGATGAGCCAAAATTGTGTCAGGGGGCGTTCCACAGTAGGAATGATTGTATGCCAGCCTATGCTTGAGCCTAAGCACTAAGCACTAACCATGATGAGTTTACTAGCACAGAGAGAGTTTTTTTAGGTACATGTGTTAATCAGTTACTTGTGTTCTAACAATATGGTGAGGGTGTCCAAAACATCTGTCTTCATTTTTTCTCCTCTCTAAAACTGTGTGTAGTCCAGCTGGCTACAGACATTAAGCAAATGGCTTAGGCAGATTCATGAAGGTGATAGATTAAAATCATAAATATTTGGAAGCTTTATCAGAAACACAGAAAGAAGGCACTAGGAAAGTGTGCTGTTTTGCCAGTGTTCAGATATTAACTTGGATTTGCAAAGAGTGGCAAAAGGAATGTTTGCTAATGCCACGATTCAAAGGTATCTGTATATTCTAATGGCTCAGTAAGCTCCCAGTCCTACCAGAGACTGATTTCTGTGCTTAGTTCACAAGGTAACCAGAGGCAAGTCACTTCACTTCTCTGTTGATAGAGCTGATGATATTTGCAAAACATTTTAAATTTTACCAGTGAGAAGCCTGTGAAGTGCTAACCAGTGTTAGCTGCTGCGAATGTCTGCAGAGACAGAGGCAAGTGTCCTTTGCCACTGTAATCACTTATGTGAGTTGCAAAAGGAAGAGCTGGCTGCTGGATAAAGATATGAACAGTACTGAAAAAAAGTCATTGCAGCTGCAGGCATTTGTAAAACATTAAGAGACACAATTTCAATGGATTGCGGAGGGCTTTTCACCACATGACTTCCTTTGATTGCAGTGGGAACTGACTACTTTTGAAGGCTCAGTTGTGTTGGCACAGCACAATGATGAGGTTTTCATCTCTTGGTCATTTGCAAGGCAATGATTTCTTCCCTCTATCAGGTCTTTTAAATTATGCAAAAATTGAATAATAGACTTCAATAAAAAGTATACTCAGGGTCATAATACATACTCTTCAGTAAACAGGCAATGAAAAAAAGACATGTTTGTTAACTTTGCAGACAAAAATCACTTCCCAATAGTCTGACTCTCAGGGATGGGGACCTAATGAAATGTCGTGTCGTGGATCACGACTCTGTAAAACCTGCTGGTACCTCAAATTTGAGAAGAAAATATTACATTGAAAATCGACCCTAACTATTAGACTACAGAGAATCTAGAATCAGTTGTATTTTCAGATCCATTCTTCATAGGCACAAAATTGGTCAATTTTTGATGCAAGGGAAGAGAATAAGAGTTTATCTGAATAAGATACTGTGAAATAGCTGGCATTTCAGTAGTTCAGTAGAAGTGAAAACCCTGGAACCACACCACCACACATGCATTCTTCAAAATGATCCACTCCTGGTATGTCTTAGGAATATAGGCTGCAGTACTGCACTGAAACTTGATGCCAGTATGTGCTCAGTCCCTTAGGATTTATATGCAGCAGGTGCATAGAGACAATACTTTATAAAAAAGCCTTTGGCTTTCTGTGAAAATGTAGGTTTTTAAACAGCTAAAATTAAGATGCTGATGGTCAGTATGACCTTACATAGAACACCTCCTGGGTCTGCATCACTGTTCTTGGAAGAGCACTTTGGCTTTGTTGTTTAAGTCTTGCTTTGGGGTAGGTAGGGCCTGGGTGCTGATTCAAGGTATATTCCTGGGTGTTTGGTAAAGTTGGTGCGTAATTGTAATCAAATTACTTTTTTTTGGCTGGTGTTTGGTTTTTTTCTTGTTTGTTGTTGTTGTTGGTTGGTTGGTTGGTTGTTTTGGTTTGGTTTTGATTGGTTGGACTTTTTTTCTAGAGAATGAAGAAGTATATTACTTTTATTACATAAGCAATCATGGAATGTTTAGGTAGTTTACTGAATGAATGTTCCATGTCATGTAGTGTATGGGATTGGCCTTTACAGAGTTCATTACATTAATTTTTTTTCTCATCACTGTAATTGATTCCTTACAAATTTGTGATTTCTGCCTGAAACTGAAAGCCAATTTCTTATTTATTTGTAATTACATTTCAAAATAATTTATGTTGTGGCTCAGATAACAACTGGCAGTCATTTTCCCAGGGGTCAGTTCCATCTTTATTATTTCAGTACTTTTATCAGAATTCCTTTATACTGTATTTTTAAATTTGGATTTAGTTCTAATGTTATAAAATATTATGTTATTTTTTTTAATTATAATTTTTTAATCATCATCTTTACTGTGTTAGACTTCTTCAGTACCCTCTTAAATTCTGAAACTCATTTGTACTGATATGTTCCCTCCCATGCTACAGAGCTCCTCCACCACTCTTTCAGAATATGTGATCCAGCTACCCTCAGATAAGAGGATTTGCAGCATGATTTGACTCCATTCTGGTGTGACTTTTGAGTAGAGGTGGTAGATAGAATCCACTGACTTTATTAGTGACCTGGATAATGAACTCAGTGAAATATATCTCTGGTCTATGGACATTGTCTGAATTTCACTGAAGACAGTGTTATGCTGATTTTCACCAGCTGACCTGATGGAATGTTTTTTTCTTCCACTGATGTGAAGCTGCTTTGTGATCACAATAGGTTTGTAACAATTAAAAACAGACCAAGGTTTTCAGATGTGGAATCTGTAGAATATGTGACACTATGGGAGTACCCCATGAATTTGGACTGTATGCCAGGAGAAACTCATGCTTCTGTCTAGTGTTTTTGTCATTAAATGAATTTTAGAGACCTGACAGCATTGTTTATCCATAGGAGATGTACAGCAAGGCAGTGAGAAAACTCTTTTTCCCAACATATACATTCTGCCTTTTCAGCCCACCTTCACTTCTACCAGTATATTTCTCTAAGAAAGAATTCTGCCTGGGAGTGTAGTAGTCAGGAAGAAAAGATCATATGCCAGAAACTCCATGTTTTGGTCCTTCTTCTTAATCTTGAGGCTTTAATCTGTGCCAACACTAGTCCTCTTCTATGTGGGACTCACTGGTAAGGAAACTTTTCTGTTCCTAGTTATCACAAACCAATAGCCTTAAGTGCAACATAAGTAGCTACAGACTAGGAGCCCCTGACGATTAGAGCTCTATTCCTAGCTATCTAGACATTAGGAAATCTACTGATTCACATCTATCATTGCTGATTCAAGTCCTTATTCTTAATCCAAACTAGGCTGTCAAATGACTGAAATCTGCTACTTAAAATATTAAAAACCATTCCCCCTGGCAGCAATAATATTCATCTTAGCTTTTCAGTCTTTCAGGTCCAGTGACTGGTTCTTAAGGCTTTGTTGTCCTTAACCCTAATTTACCCTCAGACCTAATCCTATCTTTCAGAATAGCCCAAAAGCTGATAGTCTTCAAGAATAAAAATAAGGAATTTGCTTCGCAGCTTGCCAGCATGTCAACCTTTTTTTCCTTAGCAATCTGAGCAAAAGAAGTGTGTTTGTTGCCGTGGTCTGAAACTGTAAGTCTGGTTCTAACCCAATGTTAGACCAGTGGTGATGATCTCTTTGATGTTTAGTGACAAATTTATTTTAAAAATGGTTTAGCTCATTGTAAACACTCTTAGCTCATTGTTGAGAGCTTTAATCTCCATTCATGCTAAACCTAGCATGTGTGCCAATGAATAGTCATTGCTTGTCTAAAAAGACCATAAGTGGTGGGGAACAGAGCTGAGAAAAGCAGGGCAACAGAAACAGGACTAGAAACTATCTGCTGTCATTCCTACTCTGAGGCACAAACTGAGAGCTCATCACTGCTTATCAGGATTCATAACTGCACCTCTGGTTGAACAACATTTTGGCAGAAAAATTGCTCTCTGGACAGAAGCAAAACTTGGTAGAAAGGTTCACTATTCATTTGGACAGTAATATTTTAATATATTTGATAGGGCAAGTCAAAAGTGTTTCAAGGAATATCTTATCTCCTTCTCAGTGTTACACGCTGATCCTCAGAGAAAGATGGAGTTTAACTCCCCTTCTCTCATTCCCAGTCATGTATAGTCTTGTACAATTGGCTATGACCAAGATTTCCCTGCCTTCTTCTGAAGCATTTGACATAGGCCACAGCTGAACGTGCAACATGGGGCCACAGGGGCCAGGGACCTCCCTTCCCTGGGGCCAACTGCTGTTTATAAAGGACAAGTGACAGTAGTGGCAGTGGGCAGATTGCCAGCTTAATGCCTGGCTGTCCTGTTGTGGTGGTACTCTCACCAGTCAGGGGACTGCAGTGTAAATCAGTCTTAGAAGAATGCTGAGGTTTTGAAGTGAATATTTGGAAGGGTTGTTCCAAGTCAAAATTTTACTAGATATTGACATCTGGAAGTTTCCAATGCACCATTTAAACAAGAACAAAACAAAGCAAAATCGAAAGCCAGCCACTTTAGCTTGGAGGGAAGCATTCAAAGCAGATATTAAAGCAACCACAAGAGAGAGAATTGCCAGTATTCAAAAAGAAAAAAAGGGAGAGAGAAATTTTCACTAGCAAAAGAAATTGTCCAAATGTTGTGTAGCAGAGAGTATTATTATTTTTCAATTCCCGTTTTCCAAGTAAGATGGTCAGATCTAGTGGTGTGCTTTCCCAAAGCTGAATTATTTGGATTCTAGTGCTAAAATTAGTTCTAGTCTGAAACATTTGTACTACTGTGTAGGAAACATGCTGATGGTACTAAGCATATGGATTTGAACAGACAGTACATATTATTTGTGGAAAGGTGCTATATTAGATGCTATGACTGCTGTTCCTTTGAACTTCCAAAGGCTACTAATGGTGCATATGTGCTGTAGTCTTCATCTCTGTCATTTTGCCTATGTTTCAGAAAAAGCTAGTCTGTCATTCTAGCCAACTATTGAGAGCAAAATTATTTTTATGTTAAAATCAATGAGGAATACTCTATGAATTCGGTGTATCATGATTCTGAAGAGTGAAGCAGCTGAAGAATTTTCTGGAATAATTAACTTTCCACTATGAAGGGGGCAATTTCACACATCTATCTGTCAGACAGACACCTCATTTCAGGGTACCTTTTCAGAATATATATCCAGCTATGAAAGATAAAGTCTTCTTAAAATGAAACCATAGGGAAATACCATGCACAGGAGAAGATTTGTTATTATGTGGAACATGTAGTTCCCTCAGATTGGTCTCAGTTGCCACTGGTACAGTCGATGGCTACTCCAAACCCCTTCTCTGTTCGTGAAAGGCCAATGCTTTTATAGGCAGGTGTAGCCACAACGCCAAAGTATTCCACAACTGCAATCTTAAGCAGAATGAGTAACTCCGGTGTACCAGGAGATTCCAGTCTCAGGACAAGCAGGACAAAATAATTCAGCAAAGTGACTCCCATAAAAACACCGAGATGACTGTCTGGATACACCATATATTCACTGAGTGAGGAAGGGTCATTGAATTCCACTTATGGGAATCTTGATTTTTAACCTAAAGGCTTCTCTTGCTAGGTTTTTTGTCTGGATGTTGCTACTCTCAGGCCCGTGCTCTTTACAGCAGTCAATTCCATAGGTTATGCTACTAGTAGCCACAGCATGTTTGTAAATATAACTGTGATTATTTTATATTTCTTGGAATAACAATAAAAATAGAGTTGCCAAATTAAAATGACAGGACACAAAGAAACAAAATTAACTTCATATTTTCCTCATTTGTTTAAAAAAAAAAGCTTTGCAAGGTTGCCCCCAAACTAGAAGGGATTTCACTGCTTTACACTTCATGATGTTATTAAGTGCATTAGAAAAGCTGTGCATTTTACATTGCAGCAGCTCTTCCAAGTAGAAACACAATGCAGACAAGACCCTTCTGAAGTACAAGGTACTTATAAAAGTCAGAGTTTTCTTTTAAGGAGCTAATGTTCTTGTTTTTTTCATGATGCTTTTAGAGCAGATAGTTGATGTTTATTAATTAGCACCAGTTTTTATCATAGAATCGAGTAAAGGGAAGCCAAAACCACCCTCATCCCTACTCAACACTCAGCACAGCTGGAAGGAAAGGAGAAAACACAATTCTTTCTACCATAAGGTGGCAAAGGGACCATAATTCAATAATGAAAACCGAAAATTAGAGCTCAAGCAAACCACAGATAGCCAGTTTGGATTTCTGCTCAGCTTTGCGTAACTTGGGTGTAGAACTAAATGTTCTTGTGGCTTAGTTGTCTATTCAAATAGTTACGTGACTCCAGTTGCCTGCATCTGATTTATGTGTTTTCAATAAAACACGCTGTGATTTAGATCTTTCTTAATTTCACAGATGTTGTTGGAAAGTAGAAACTGAGAGAAATAACTTTTTTAGAGTAACTGGGATTTTGACTGCCTTCCTGGGTAGTTCTGATTAGAGGTGTTTGTTCTGGGATTGATTTCTTAAGGACCAATGCTAGTTACCTTCTGAAAAGTGGATTTTATGTGCTTCAAGATAAATTTCCCACAGTACTTGAGGATTGGTACTTCTGAAAATGTAGGCCTAAGTGACTTCTTAAGGTCACATGGACTTTGCAGCTGCAGTAAACAAATGCGCCCTTTTTGACATTTTGTGACACACAATAATAATTCCTGCCCATGTGAAGTCTCAAAATTCTAACAGTATGTCTTTGCATTAAGATCAGAAGGTCCTA
Source organism: Calyptomena viridis (assembly GCA_013390005.1). Classification (NCBI taxonomy): domain Eukaryota; kingdom Metazoa; phylum Chordata; class Aves; order Passeriformes; family Eurylaimidae; genus Calyptomena; species Calyptomena viridis. The sequence continues at coordinate 21,999 of WEIV01019608.1, read as the reverse complement.
AAAAGCAGGAAAGCACTATTTTTCAAGCCCATGTGTGCAGGAGCAAGGACTTTGGCTTTAAGTTTGGGTATAAACTTATTATAATGGATGATTTCAAATTCCAACAAAAAAGAATTGTCAAAACAAGGGTGTTAGTATTAAAAGTGGAAAAGACACTTCTGTTACCAACTCCTGGAATAGTTGCATTAGCTTATAGGTTTCACAGAGTCTTGGGGGAAAAAAAAGTAAAATATAGATTTCTTAGCTGGCCGCATGAAGTTTCTTGGAATTAGACAATTTATACTATGGAAGTTGTACAGAGCTGCTGGGAAGTACCAGTCAAGCATACGTTTGGGCACTGTAAAAGGTCATCACTGAACCTAAGAAGAGGGTCCTTTATATTTGTGTTTTATATTTTTATAATCCAAAAATATTATGAAATAAATTAAGAAAATTCTGTTCTCAGAATATTATCTCTCAATAGATTCCCTAATAGTGTGGGTGCTTCTGTTGGTCTTAGAAAAAATGGATTTCATGTTTTACATTTGCAAGTCCCGAAGTAAATGATCTCTGTTTAAAATGTACTTCAGTGGTAAGGGCCAACTCCATCAATCTCAGACTATCCAGGAAATTACTGCCTACCTTTTGAAAAATATTTCAGAACTTTTTGCTTGTGAAATAGCCAGTGACATCTGTAAGAGGCCCTAGTCTGTGATAAAATGTAAATAAATAACCAACAACTGGCTACTCAATTAATAGAAATATTTCCAGTGGTTTCAGAGTCCATTTTACTGAACTCATTTTGTTTTGCTTAACTGTATATCAGAGAATTAAGTGATTAAATATATGCATGCATGGGTGCTATCTGTGTTATATCATTTACTTTTTGAGAGCCTGTAAAAATCCATTTTCTTTTTCCTGCCTCAAGTGACAAGAAGTGCCGGAAGAATAGCAAGTTCTGAAATGCCATCTGGGAAATTTTAACTATAAACAATTGTGCATATTTTCCCCCAAACTGAGAAGAAGTTAATATTGCTGTCTATATTTAATTTAGAATCTGTAGCCTTTTGTTATTGTTTTGTTTTAATAAACATTTTGAGGGAGGATCCTACCACATTTTTTTATTTCTTCCCAAAAAAATCCTCCCAGAAGGCAAAAGAGAAAAACCAACCAACCCAACAAAAAACCCCCACCAAACTCTGACATTTTTTGTTAAGCCAATAAGATATTTTAAAACTTGGAGCATGGTCCTTCTACCTTTGCTTTGACTGCAATGAGTGGTCCTTCGCAGTGCCATGCCTAGGGATATGAGCTTGACAGGAGCATCACATTCTCCCAGAAGCACTGAGCCTGAAATTATGTAGTCCTGTTGATGGTATATTGTTTAGGGAGCTTTCGTTTGTTAAGATGCATTAAGTTAAATTTGTTTTGATGCACTGAAATGGAATGAGTGCCTGGTAAGTCTAGACAGTGACAGTGCAGGTTTTTTACAATAAAAAAACACCATTCCTTTTTTCAGTGTGTGTGAAGGGCTTCGTCTGCTGATGTAGCTAATCCATGCATTGGCTTTTCAAAGGCTACTGAGAAACATGTGCAGCCTAACATGGCACAGGAAGAATCAACAAAGTTCTGTGACTGCAGCTTTTTTGTTGTTATTTGTTTATAAAGGGAAGAGCTTTAGTTGCATCCAGACAAGCCAGGGATGGGTTTGCAAAATTCCTGGATGGAGGGAAAAAGCACAGAAGAGTCTTCACTCTGCACACTGAGCTGTGTATTGATTGAGTAGAACTTGTGTCATCATTCTGGAGTAGAGTGGCAGGGTAAGAGGAGAAAACATACATGCCCTGACAGGGAGTCTACTGCCGGACACAGAACAGCAGGGAATGGATGGTTCCGTGTGTATTTCATTGCCCCTCTCAATGCACAGATTAGCCATGTACCAAATCCAGGCGATTTAGACTTTATTATCTAAAGGAGACTTCCTTATTTTTGAGCTGGAGCAGTTGGGTTTCATCTTCTGTTCTTCCAGCCACAGTGTCTGTGCTTCAATGGGCAGCTATGTATCTTTCATCACTTTCTGTTATTGGTGAAGTAGAGATGAACCCAGACCAAAACTAAAGAGGCATAACCTCTACAGAGAAGCTGGGAAATAGCTCAGAAAGCAGAAACTTGGATTTTTCTAAAGTTTTCACAAAACTGACCCTTTGTGTGAGGTATGGTTTGGTGAGCATGGTGGTGTTTGGTCAAAGGTTGGACTTCATGACCTTGGAAGTCTTTTCCAGCCTTAACAATTCTATGATTTTGTGAATGGCACGGCCACACAACTGGGAGCACTCAGCCTGTGTGCCAGCCACCATCTGTAACAGGAACCCAGTGCAGGCAGGAAGTAAAGACAGACACATCAGGAAGTGTTGAGAGGGTACTGTACTCTAGCACTGCCTTGCCTTCTTGTGTCAGCCATCAAACAGAGCAGCACACACTCCTGCAGCTTACCTTGCAGCTGGAATGAGAAAGAAAAGAATGATAATGACACAGTAAAAAGGCACATGAGGAAACCTGGCAGAAGACAGTCTAGTCCTTACATTTTAAAGATTTTATTTTAAGATATTTAGGATCAAAATGTCTCTTGGAAACATGTAGCATTGACTGCTGTCAGAGAGAGCCTGTTGCACTTTACCCCTAGTTGCTCCAGAGTGTCAGTGCCAGGGCTGACTTGAAAAAACAGACAGAAATTTGAAGATGGGAGAAAGGCATCATTTGAGATAGTCCTGAGGAAGGGTACTGGACCGGATGTCAGGAGATGAGGCTTCTGTTCCCAGCTATTCACTTTCCTGACCTCATATGAACCTCTTCAGTAGAAGATTTCTTGTTATATATCTGTGCAATTCTTGGTGTTACTGGGCTCCCATGTCACTTGGCAATACCATAAACTAATACATTTTCATCTCAACCTGACATTGGCTCTTCTTGTACCAATTCCCAGCTTTTTTGTTGAAGGAACTTTCAGCTTAGAAATTAGAGAATAAAATGTAAACCAAATAGTGATGATGTAGCTCTAAGAACAACTTACAAGATTTCATTAAAATGTTTATCCTCTAATCAAAATTCAAGTAACAAAACTTGCTATCCCATATTACCAGAGCTTATTATAATAATTCAGTCATTTAAAAAAATACCAAAACCCTTCTAGGCTCACATATTTCAGCTCTCTGCCAGAAGGAAAGCTGCAGAATTGTATTAAAAACAACAACAACAAACCCTCAAAAAAAAAAAAAAACCAAATAACAAAAACCCAATAGAGTGATATCAAAACTTTCTCTCTTTTTCATCTAGAGCCATGGAAAATTTGTGGAAAATTTATGGGACCACAATCTGCTATGATCAACAGTTTTTATGTGGTCGCATATTATGGGATGTTTGAAATATCTTTTATTAATAAGTGGTCTGTTATTTTCCATTTGCTGTGCTGTTTACTCATATCAAACTGAGAGAGGAAGGGACTATTGTAATGTAAAGCGATGCAAGACAAAATGCAGCATCCTATTAAAGACACAGAAAGAAATAGTGGGTCAGGATGAGAAGCTATGTCACCAAATATTTCTTCCGTTTTCTAGAATATTTTTTCTCCTTTTTCTGGCTCTTATTTCCCAATTCATTGTTCAGGATTAAGTGCTAGCCCTACATAAGGCACTGAGTTATGTCACAGATGCAGGGCAAAATGATTTTACTGTAACACTCTTATGCAGAAGAGGAAAAGTATGGCATATGGAAACATACTAATATTTTCATTACTATGAAAATACAGGTAAATAGTCAAGATATTCCCAGAATATACCTAGAAGCTGCAATAAAACTAGTCATAATATAAAGAGTATAATTACTGCTAAAGCAAAATTAGGTAAAAACCAACAGCTTGTAATATGGCACCATCTAAATTATCACAGAATGTTTCAGCTTCATCATAACAATTATTTTAAACAGAAAACTATCCTTTTTAACAGGTGTGACATCTAGTTAGCTGCCAGTGCAACACTGGACTAGGGCCATAAATGTCAATTTTAAAAATGAGCAATTGTGAGATAATTGTCTCAGATGTGCAAGTATGGACCTGAAAACCAAGAGGATCTCATATACAGTAATGTCATGTCTGACACTGATTTCCAGTAGGCAAGTTATCTAATGGACAATTTATTCATCAGTTCAGTAGGCAAACAGTCATCAAATCAAACCATTTTGCCTGTTTCCCTATAATAAAAGACAGGAAATAGCTACTGACAAGGATTTTCTTGTAAAACTGTCAGAAACTGACCAGCAGCCCAGAGCTCTGATTTAAATATGATCTTCACCTACTTGAAATGACACAGTGACTGTTCCAATTCACGTTAGCAGAGAAATTGAGATCAAGATCTTTTATGCTAGCAAAGTCTGGGGACATGTGGATTCTATTTGCCTAGCAATTGTGAATAATAAATAAACTAAGTCACAATTTGTTGGTAGAGCCTTTATGGTCAAAAAAAGAAGACTGAGATTTGCCAAAACTATTATTCTCATAGTTTAAATCCACAGATAGTTCAGTTGTTATTTCCTAGCTTTTCTGTGATGCTTTAGGCCAGCAACTCCTAAACTGTGGTTTATGGACCAGTGGTGGTCCATAGAACAATGATAAATGGGTCTGTAGTTGGTTTCTCTAACTTTCACCTTTGTTGTCTTTCCAATGAAAACTTGGATGAGAAGGGTGGGACAGAGAGAAATTCTGAGAGTTGACAATGACAAAAATGTTGGCACCCATTAAACTGGAAAATATGATGTAACCTTTTACAAGACCGTGATAAATTTGTTTCAAAGGTCACATGTGCTGCAAACAACATTCACGATTCAAATATGTTCTGAGCTGAGCCCTTTCCCAACCTCGTCAGGTCCTGCCGGTGCATTGTCTTAGTGTCACACTGGAAAGTCTCAACTGCAGAAACCACACATTCTGAAGAAATTGGGTCCAGTGTCTCTGGCACTGGCTAGTGCCCACCACTGGAGAAAGAACTGGACGACAGTTAATGTAGAAGGCTAATTGTTCAAAACTTTATGAGGTGGGAGAGAGGAAGAGACAAAGAATCTTATTTTGGCAAGTAATCTGTGGCAGATACAGCCCATAGACAGACAGTTTATGCCCTGAAGCTTGGTCTGATTAGTGCAGTCATTATTCCTGCCTAACATGGCTAAAGATGTGAATGGTCATAAAATGATCCAAGCCTTTCATTAGTACCCAGCACTAGTTATTCACATTCTGTGACCTTGTGGGGCAGTGAGTTTTAACAGGTCGGTTTCATGCTGTTTAGAAATCTTTCCATTTCTTTCTTTTAAAATTTCCTGCCCTGTAGTGTCAACAACTGTCTTCATGTCTGGTTTTAAAAGGGAGGATCAGTCTGCTGAGAAGCAATTGTTTTCAAAATGCAAACCACTAATATTTAGAGGAGTGCAACTGTTGATTCTCAGTGTTGCTGAAGATATAGAACAGCTTCCTTGTGTTATTTGATACTAAAGCAATATTTGATAATAAAGCAAGATGCCCCTTGGTTCTAACAAAGCTTTGTCCATTAAGCTGTAGAACCCTTTTGCTACTTGTTTCTAGGTATTATACATTTAAGTTTATAAGACTGATGCTTTGTTCATAGAGCCAACACAGTATGCTTTAAACACGACATGCTGTCTTCTTAGAGACTGTTTTTTGTCTTACTGTTTCTTAATCTAAAGGAAAAAGACTACCATGAAAATTATTATTCACCATTAGAGTGTCTATATATGTTCATCATAAACCAGCTCTCCCTTGTGTCAGGATCAGCAAAATCACATAAAAGGATTTTAGGTCTCTTTCTTAAAATGTATGGTTTAAAATTTGAAAGAATGCTGAATAAAACATGAAAAAATTTCTGAATAATATGTTCATTACTCCAGAAAATTTTCCATGCGGAATTCCTTTTTCTGAGTACAGATAGGTCATTCATATAAATTTGATTCTTAATATGTTATCAGATGGTTGGGAAAAATTCCCCAACTATTTTCTTTTTCCTGAACTTGCTGCTCACATTAGTAGATCACAAATAGATCACAAAAGTTTTCTTTCTCCACTTGTTCAGTGGAGTAATTCTTCCAGTCATCTCTTTTAACATATTTTTTTCTATTGCATAATGGCATGACAGCTGTTGCAAATGCTCTGGCTTCACTTACAAGACATCCTAGATATTTCCATTTTCTTTATAGAATAACTTTATAAATAAAAGTTTGCTGAACTCAGGCTGATCTAAGAATTTGACTTAAATTCATTCCATTTAATCCCTAGTACTTTCCTAGGGCATTTATTTTCAAAGGCGTTTAGACATCTGTTGGTACTTTTGGTAGTTTCCAGCTGTTAGAAGGTAGAATTTACATAGTTTCGTAATTAGATTATAGATTTGGGACAACCAAATTTTGTTTAATTTATGGATGAAGTTGCTGCCTTGTCAGATTTGACTTCAATCTTTAAGAAGTATTTCGTGGCTTGAGTGTTACTGCCAGTGCTTGTTAACCAACTCTCCTTTTCTCTCTTTGTCACATTCCCTCTTTCCCTCACTAAAGAACCCAGGAAGCCTTTGTCTCCAAGAATCATTTGAAATGGATCTGTCTACAAAAAGCTCAACATATTTTCTAAGTGGTATTTGTCAAAGATCCTTGATTTTCTACACAGTCACAAGAGCTAGTATATATTCCTCACATTAGTTCATTTAAGAGAAGCTGAATAAAAGAAGTTGAAGGCAATAACCAAAAATTATGAGAACTTGCTGCATTGTTCAGAAATGTAGGGGATCACAGGGAGTCAATGAGACAATATTGGTCAGTAATTTAGACTATGGTCTTGGTATACCAACTGGCTAGTAGCTTTTGTAGACAGTCTTATAAGCATCCTCAGATGACCCAACTGCAAACTGCTATCTGGTAATTCAGGCTAATGAGTCAAAGAAACAGTACTCTCAGCTACATATTTTCTTATGCGCTACTGGATATGGAAACAGATATATTTTAATCCCATTAGCTGATTAAATTATCTAGGCTTGGGACAAACTTACATGGTTTCTGATCATGTCAAGTATGTGAAAATGTTTGAAAGTTTAATTGAACACTGTATTAGTAATTTGGCCCTTGTCTGAGAAGTGTATCAGTAACTTTTGGCCACAGTTTATACTTTCTACCACGGTCCCTGCCTGGGTGGCAGCAATCCCGACACCTTTCTTCAGCCCTGGCTAGCT
>WEIV01019608.1:2424-14649 GCA_013390005.1 Calyptomena viridis | reverse complement strand
AGTTGGGGTACATATATGGTACAGGGATAGGAGGGGTTTAGGGAAGGGTACAGAGAAGGGGAGGAGTTGGGGGGATTACATAATAGGGGAGTATACATACAACAGAATGAACCAAATCCTGGGCAGGGGATAACAGAACAAACCATTACAATGAAACAAATATAAAAAGCATACCACCACAACTTTCCTCTGATGTACAATGTCTTTAGAAGCAGAGTGACACTACTATGTAGAGTCAGAGAGAAAAAGTCATGGTTTGAATCCCAATTGCACTTTGAGTTCTCCTTTTCAACTATAACGCAGCTCAATCCCTTTTTGCTTCTGAAATTAGATATAGTCTCATTTTCGATGTAAGTTTGGATAGGTGAGATTTCGATAGGTGAGACTTTGATAACCTTGCAAGTCCTAACATAGGATCAGCACATGAATACCTTTTCACTGGTACAGTCTTTTGCAAGCATTTCTCAAGGGTGAACCTGCCATTGAGTATGACAGCAGCAGCCATCACCTGTGCTAGGTCTATTATTATCTTTGAGCTTCAGAGAAAAAGTTACCAGGAACTTATCGCACACCTTTTACTCCAAAGAGGGTGTTGCGAAGGTATCTCAGAAGAATGTAAGATAACTGTACTTCGTCTTGGGCACATTCTATGTATCTTTGAGCAAACATGCCAGATGTATGAGGGAGCTTTTTTCCACCATCTTTTACAGCCATTGTCTTATCATAGAATCAGAAAGTCATAGGATCAGAATGACTTGAGTTGGAAGGGACCTTGAAGATCATCTAGTGCCAAACTCCCTGCTGTGGACAGGGAGACCTCTTACTAGACCAGGTTGCTCAGTGTCTCAGCCAACCTTAAACTGAATACTTCCAGGCATGAGGCATCCACAAGTTCTCTGGACAACCTGTTCCAGTTTCTCATCACCCTCTCAGTCCAGATTTTTGTCCTAATATCTAATATGAACTTTCCCTCTTTCAGTTTGGGGTCATCACCCCTTGTCCTATCATGATGTATACATGCAAAAGGTCTCTCCCCATCATTCTTATAGGTTCCTTTCAGGTAGTGGAAGGTTGCAATAACGTTCCCCCAAAATCTTCTCAGGGCTGAAAAATCCCAATTCTCTTACCTTTCCTCACAGGAGAGGTGCTCCATCCCCCTAGTCATCTCGATGACCCTTCTCTGGACTTGTCCCAATAGGTTGATATCCTTTCTGTGCTGGGAGTCCCAGCACATTGGCTTGTGCTCAATCTCTATTTCTTAGAATACTTGTGAGGCTGGTACTCATCAGTTATGTCTTTAAATGGGTAAGCCTAGGCAGTCTGAAAAAAATTCTTATACTGTAAGGGATGAGGCACTGTGTCTTCAAGAAAACATTTTGCAAAGCACTAAAACAGTAAGAAGACTGGCAGTGCCTTTCTGAGATTCTCTACATTTACTTTTTTATCCACCTCTGAGTTGGGGATCTGGAAAGGGTTGAAAAAGTAAAGATAGTGCTCTGATTATATGTTGACTAGATCTTTAACTACTTTATGTAATGTTGCTGTGAATATTTAAATCATTTGGGAATCTGAAACTGTGTATTGCAGATTAGACAGTAAAGTGGAATTAGATGAGTATGCAGAATAAAAAAACTTCAGATGACTTGAAGGTTACAGTTCATGTTGGTTCAAATTTCAGTATGAAATGCTTTTAAGCCTGCTGAAAAAGCTGGCCAAATTAAAATAAAATGTAAAATAGTGCATCGAATTTGTGACTTTCCATAATTTGTGATATTGTAATATGTACATAAACAACAGAACAGTCTCAGAATGAGAAGCTTAATCTGTTCTTTTGCCTTTGCCTGCCTGAAAATTTCTTGGATTTTCATCTGGGTTCTGATAACAGTAATTTTGAAAGTTCATACCATTTGTAGGTGAGATGAGAGCCTTTTCTTTATGCTTTGCTTGATAACTCTTTCGACAACAAATACTGGTTCACTTGGTCTATTTCTGAAGGCTTCAGCTTTGAAAAATAAAACTCTGGAGAATTTGCCTACTGCTTGAGAAAGCAAAATGCAAAGCTCAAAATATATAAAATAAAAAAAATATTAATAAAAATTAACTCACAAGAGTTAAATGATGGTGTCCAATTTACTTGCAGGGGTTAGAGTCAGGAGTGGAATAGAAGGGATAGCTGCTTCTACGCTTTCTAATCATTACATCATAAAAAAGCAGAGCAAGCACAAGATAAACATTACCTTTTTCAGTTGTCTCAGTTTCCAGTCATCAGGAGTTTAAGGAGTGAAAGATTGCACACAGGCTAACATNGATTATATGTTGACCAGATCTTTAACTACTTTATGTAATGTTGCTGTGAATATTTAAATCATTTGGGAATCTGAAACTGTGTATTGCAGATTAGACAGTAAAGTGGAATTAGATGAGTATGCAGAATAAAAAAACTTCAGATGACTTGAAGGTTACAGTTCATGTTGGTTCAAATTTCAGTATGAAATGCTTTTAAGCCTGCTGAAAAAGCTGACCAAATTAAAATAAAATGTAAAATAGTGCATCGAATTTGTGACTTTCCATAATTTGTGATATTGTAATATGTACATAAACAACAGAACAGTCTCAGAATGAGAAGCTTAATCTGTTCTTTTGCCTTTGCCTGCCTGAAAATTTCTTGGATTTTCATCTGGGTTCTGATAACAGTAATTTTGAAAGTTCATACCATTTGTAGGTGAGATGAGAGCCTTTTCTTTATGCTTTGCTGGATAACTCTTTCAACAACATTTGGTCTATTTCTGAAGGCTTCAGCTTTGAAAAATACAACTCTGGAGAATTTGCCTACTGCTTGAGAAAGCAAAATGCAAAGCTCAAAATATATAAAAATAAAAAAATATTAATAAAAATTAACTCACAAGAGTTAAATGATGGTGTCCAATTTACTTGCAGGGGTTAGAGTCAGGAGTGGAATAGAAGGGATAGCTGCTTCTACGCTTTCTAATCATTACATCATAAAAAAGCAGAGCAAGCACAAGATAAACATTACCTTTTTCAGTTGTCTCAGTTTCCAGTCATCAGGAGTTTAAGGAGTGAAAGACTGCACCCAGGCTGACATGGGGATGTATTTTTTCAGACTTGGTAGTGCTCCTGACCTCCACATACATGTTTCACTATTTAATTATTTACTATGTAACACTTGTATATACTAGGTATATGCTTAGCCATAGACAAGTCCTCAAAAGACTTTTAATTTCATTTTGAGGGCTCTAATTTTTGTGCTATAAAGGAGTGTGAATCCTCTGTTTGCCTTTTTCACGTTATTCATAATTATACAGACTTCTAGCATACCTCTCCTCAGTCATAACTTTTCCAACTTGAAGAATCCTAATCTATTTATTCTCTTCTGTGGAAGTCCTGGGATACCTTTCACCATCTTTCGCAACCTCTCTATGCCTATTATTGGTGTACTCTCCTCTACTGCCTTTGTACATCATCCACCATTAGTGTGTCCCAAAACTCCAAGCCTCGATCCTAAAATCCTCAAAAAGAGCCCAGGAAGTGTAGTGAAGGACTTAATAACATTTTTTTTTTACTTAAGTAGGAAGTGGATTAGTATCAGAGATCCGGATCTTGAGTTGTATTAAAATGGGCACTCTTATTAAATATCTTATAATGACCTTTGTGGGAATGTAGTATGACTCTCTTGGGGGATTTGGGTTGTACTAAAAAAGACTCCACAGCTAATATTTTGCCAGGTTTTAAAGACGTAGGATAGAAAACAAATTTCACTATATGTGTATGTGCTGAAATTCTTGTGTTACTAACCACTTACTTCAGCTTCATATTCATGGATTTTCTTTCTTATCCTTAAAAAAAAATCCCTCCTATTTAAACACATATGTTGTTTCAAATATATTGAACTGCTTGGCTTTCAGCACTTTCAGAAGATATTATTTTCCTACTTCTCTTTTATTGCCTGAATTCAGTCCTTGTTAATATTAAAACAAATATCTTGGCACCAAATGCAGTCTCCCAGATCCCTGTTTTTTGTTAGCCACTGTTTGAAAAAACTTGTTAGCTTAGTGTTGGGCACTCATTAAACTTTCAACTTACACAAGCTGCCTCCCAGCTCTGACAGATTGTCTGTGCTACAGTGTGTGAATGCATGAGCATATGTTTGTGTGCATGTTTGAGTATGTGCCTTACTGACCTGTATGCAAGGCCAATAAAACTGCAAAAGAAATGCATACCCCCTTTTACCCCTCAAATCCAGGGTGTAATTCTTCCCTTCCATCTGTGGTGAACAGAATCCAGCAGTGATCCCTTACAGGGCTCCATTCTGCTCTCAAACAATGGGCTGCTGTTCAGTCTATATTATCATGTATTACCTTAGCTGTGGAAACTCCTCATTACTAAGTTAATAAAATATTTTTCTTCCTTACCCCAAAATTTTTCACAACATGCATCACAAAAAGATGCATGTCTTTGCATTCAGAATGATCTTTGCTTATGTATGCAGGTGGTCACATGTTCTTTGTTTTATTTTGTTTTGATTTTTCATGGTTTTTTTTTTTTTAGCAGGGCTACAGGCAGCACTGCAGACGAGGGGGATTCTGTTTTTCCAAAGGTCAGGCTTGGATATGCCAATGATTGCCTGGCTTGCATATGTGGAAAAACACCGTCAATCAGTACAGCAGCTCTTTATTTTTTGATTGCTACGTGACATTTTAATGTTTTACTTTAATTATATATCCTTTCTCCTAACACTCATGTGCTGTTCTGGGGGGAAAATAAAAGGGAAGAAAAAAGAGAAGTCCTTAGAGAGGAATAAAACAAGTAGACACACTTCTGTGTAAGGCATCAGAACAAGAGGGAGAGCTTAAAATGCTTTTCTTCATCTGTCCTCCATGATCTGGTAACCAAACAGATTGCATTTTAGCAAAAGAAAGGCGTCAGGAATTTGAAATATGTACATACAAGTCCTCCATTTCAGAGTAAATAAGCAGTGATGTCAGTGCTGCCATGCTGATTGACACCAGCTGGGAATGTTACCCTTTGCTTTGGTGGGGCTCGTGTACACCTGCAGAGGGGACAGGCTGAGAAATCTAGAATATTAGTTCAGGCTTCAAGTACTGTTCTGATTTTAGTATGGCTGTTAAGAATTAGTCCCATGAAGGTAAGGGAGCTTGTAACAATGTAATGGAGGGTTAAACTGAACCCCTTCAATGTCTGCTAACTTTCTTGGCCTCTGAATTTGCTCCCCTTGCTGTTCATCTCTCAATAGCTACTTGTGCTGCAAAATATCAATATTTACATTGGGATATGCTGCCTTCAAGCCCAATGGTTGATTATTTTTTGTGGTTTGTTCTCAAGCTGAGATTCAAGGTAGTGAGGGCTTTTCCCTCCCTCTTACATACTTACCCCTTACTCATGGTGAGGAAGGTCAGATGGTTTCCGCTAAAAAAAACCCACCCACAAAAAACCCCCACAAAACCCCCAAACAAACAAACAAAACCCCCAAGCAAACAAAAACAAAAATCCCAAAACAAACAAACAAAATCCTCCAACAACAAAACCAAAACCCCAGCTAGCTTCTGATGAATAAGTTTAAGAAGATTTTGGCAATAGTTTATGAAATGCACAGTACTTGGTCTGTCCTTTCCAGGGTAACTCTGTCTCCAAAATAATCCTCTTTCTGGCCTTCCAGAGAACATTCCGCGCCAGTGGCAGGAAGGTGTCAGAGCAACAATCTCTGCTCAGACTGGCCAGTCAGGCTGTGAGGCCTGAGCACCAGTAGGGATGTCCTTTGTCTAAAGACCACCACCACAGTATACGGCAGGTTAGGCTCAGAACCGCAGTGGAAAGTGGAGTCCTCTGGATCTGAATGGCTGTAGGCCCTAAGCAGCAAATCCTTGATGCTTTGCAAAGTCTGCCTCAGGGCAGGTAATTCAATAGAATTGTCATCCTGCTGTTTCAAGTCAGAGGATACTTCTGCCCCTGTAGTTTCTTCAGCCCTCTCTTTCAGCCCATTTACTTTTGTGCATTGCGTTCCTTTTTCACTCTGTGCATCTCATATTTGGAGGTGGAAATCTGTAGAGCTCTTACTCTGTTGTGCTCTGTATGTGTGAAGCCTTGCACAGCAGACTCCAAACCTACTTAGGAGTTCCAAGTAGCACCTACATGTTACTGACCAGTTCCAGGATGCTGCTTTTCCCTGTGTCTCTTTCTGGGCATACCACCAAGATGTGGCCCTTCCCGACTCCTGTGAGATGTGAGAATCTGTTGATTCAGACTGACTGAACTTGTTCACATGGTGGACGTGGTTCCCATGCCACTGCCAATGTCTTTCAAAACCAGCCTTGCATTTGCTGGGATTACTCCAGATGTGTGTACTGGCTTACCTGCTTATTGGAACCTTGTGCTTAAATTCTGAAGTCACCTTAATTAATCACTGTGTCAAAAGATGACACAGATCAGTAACAAGAACATAGTTTAAATGTTATTTCATAATCTTGACTAAGCAGTCATTCCAGGAAAACATTAATCAGTCAAGATGAGGCCAGATCTTACATGAATGAGATTCTCTTTCCCTTTGCTGACATGATTGCATATTTAGCTACCACAATTTTTAAGAGACAGGCATCCAGATGGCTCAAATCTTCTTAAATCCCCCAGTAGACACAGTGGAAGTGCACCCTATTTAAAGTATAGCATGCCCTGCTATTTTTCTGTGGCATTGTTTTTGTTATTTATAGCTTTTTTTGTTTAACTAATAGAAAACAAAGCTTATACAGGCTGATCTTGCACAACTCTCTGGATGCATCTTATTTCTGTGGAATTGAATAGCTTCATTATATTTTTCATGTTTGTCAAGGTGTCTTTCTTTAGCTCCCACAGTCATATGAAATTTCATCTCTAGTTATTTTAAATAACATCCTGCTTTTCTCGGTGCAAAAAGCTGTCTAGCACAGCTTGACACAACTGAACTCTGATAGCTCACAACTCAAAACCAAATTAATTAAGAATGATTTTTGATGTTAATCTCGGTTTTTAAGGCTCCCAGAGTACAGTTAGGGCTACGGGTTCCTGATTCATGATTTTAGCATGTTTGATCTGCCAGCAATAAAGCTGGCTCTGAAAATTAATCTCAGTTCTCGGAAATAATTTTGAGTCCTTCAAAACTGTTGTCCCAAAATAACAGGAAACTTTCAGAGATTGGTATGAAAGCTTTTTATACAGAATATTTTTATTTGACTAAATCAGAAAGCTCTGAGGAAAAATGCTTTATTGGAGTACTTCTGGTCAGTTCTACTTTGCAGCATTACTCTTGACATGAAATCCATCGCTTTCTTTCTGGAACATTCGTCATTTTTGGAAACACCTCTCCTTGTGCCTTCTTCATTAACCTTCCCACTATTGCAAGATGCTACTTCTCCCGTCTCCGCAGTAAGTGGAGCTTATTGTAGAGTGAAGCAAAAAGGATGTTTGCCTGACCACTGAGATCCACACTGCTGCCACAGAAATTCAAAGAAAGTGTTGCCATTGATGTCAATACCTGTAAATGAGTATGTTTGTTGTCCTCACTATCTGCTTGCTGCATTTGTTGTACTAGCAGAAACTATTCCATTGCTTGTGGCCAACAGGAAGGAATTAGTTTTCACAGATCTTTTCAAGCTAGACTGTTTTCCAAACAGGGTAAAGAGAGGAAAATGAGGTAAGAGGAGGGGGGAAAAAATAGTATGGGGCAGGGATTTCCTCTTTCCTGTTTTAGCTATGACATAGAACAAAGCAGAATCTATCATCACTGCACCTCAGGTGCAAATGTTTGTTGTCCTGGGAGAACAATGAATGTAGGAGGTGCCACCTGTGACCTGACCCGACATAATGGTAGCACCCGGAGTCATGGGAATGGGGCATGCATATTGAATATGGTCAGTACTGCCCAGAAAGTTCATTAACATAACAAACAACCTATACTGGTTCTTTCAGAGAAGCTAGATGGAGACTCTTGGAAGAAGTCTTTGAGGTGATGGTTTGTATGCATGCAGATTGGGATTCCTGAGTCATATTTTTAGTGTTGAGGAGATTGCAGATTCTTTCTAGCCCAAATGGAAAATGTTCTTAACATGGATTTTATTGCCTTTCATCCACACTGTGGCAAAAAATTGCATGGTAATAAAACAAGTACAGAGAAATACCGCATACATCCCAGCCAAGGAGATTCACACCTTGGAGACTGTATTAGAGGTTTTTGTAGTTCTATTAGTATGGAGGTGAGTTAGATAACTCAGTAAGTTTTCGTATCTCCAGTTTCTATTTTTTGTTCCCAGAAATTCTCTACCAGTGCTGGAAGGTGTTCCTCTTCAAGTCCAGGGCAAATTCTTTGTCACGTCCTTGGGTTTCAGAAAGTGACACTAAGAAGGAGAAACCATCCTTGTGATCCTGTTTTTCTTGTGACATGCCTAAGACTAATTTAAGATAGTAAATTGCTGGCAATATAAAAGTTGCAGCATCAATTTGTAAAAAAAGGTCTGATTTTCTTTATCTATTTCTCTTCAGTGCCTCACAACATTGGTTTACCATCCTCTCTCTTCCCTGTTGGAAACCGGAGAGGTAAAAGCTAACTGAGTATGGACTTTGCCCTTATTGCAGCAATTCTGTGGTTTTGTCTCATGGGATTTAGCTTGAAGTTCTTGGTTGCATCTCTTTTCCCCATTCATGCTGGTTCAATATCCTGTCATTTAAAAAAAAATAAATAAATAAGAAAAAAGTAAGCTTCTTCTTGCAGCATCCAAGCCAGATGTTTTTGAAATTGAAGAAGGGATTTTTAGTGGAGTTTGAGCAAAGTAGTTTCTGTTGTCTTCCACAGTGGTTAGTAGGGACAAAAAGTTAACCAGAACATCAGAGTGCAGAAGGACCAAACATTTTTAGTCTTGTAACTTCCAGCAGCATTCCTCTGAACACTTCCTCAGCTTGTTCCTTCTCTTCATATGCTGTTGTATTAGCATTAGTGGCCTGGCAGGACCACCTTCTGCAAGACAACATGCTGTTGGTGGTGGCAGTTAATAAAAAGACAATGTAAGATATTTCTTCCTTGAACAGCACTTGTTCCCCTTTTGTAGCCAAAGAGCAGGAATAGAGGGACCCAGTCTCCTTCTTTCTTTTGGAAGATTGGGAATCTCTAGATGTGCACAGGTAAAATTGCCACTGAGCTCAGTCAGCTCCAGGAACTGTCCTTGCCCTTGAATAGGAGATGCAGGAACAAAATATATACTGTTGCCTCTCTTGTTCTCCTCTTGCTCTTGCCTTCTTTATCTTTCAACATCTTCTCAGGTGCACCTACAGTGTGAGTCTTCATCTTCCAAGATATGTCTCAATAGTAACTTCTGTTGCTCGCAGTCAGCTGCAATAGGCAAGTTTATTTTGTGTGAGAACCTGAAGGTAACAAAAATCTTTCTATTTAACTTTCAAAGAGCTGACATTTGTATTCTTAAAAAAAAAAAAATCTAAGTAAATATATATTAGAGTGAAATAATTGTTGTTATTCCACCATTTCAATGGGAGAAATGTGAGAAAATCAGAAAATATTGAATAAAGAACTATGATCACAACTGAAGTTCAATGATAAAAATGCACATTTAATTGAGGTAATGTTCCATCAGGAAAAACGTTGAAGCCAAATCTCTCAGCTAGTCTTGACAGCACATTCCCCTTTCTGGCAATCACTGAACTGAGGGTGTCATGATTGCAGGCTGTGGGAAGGGTGGGCATCAACCCAGTGCCTCAACCTGCAAAACAATCTTGCAAACAATATTTAATTCTTAGAAACAGCCCTTGCGAGATCATTTTATGAAACCTGACGTCTTGTCTGACCCTCTCAGAACATAGAACATTGGTAATTGTACTCTTTTTTTATTTTATTATAGAAATTGTTATTTGTAGTTTGCAAATATGCTATCATCTTGACCTTTTCATCTGCCACTCATATACTCCCTCGAGTGGTCTACATTATGCATTGCATTTATTCACTCAGGCTGTTCAGCTTGTCTGAATATAATTTAGCTGATATTTTGAAGCACCTTGATACAAGCTAAACCAGCAGTTTTACTTTGAAATATAGAATGTTGAAGTTCCTTTAGCTGAAGACTTGCTGGGTAGAAACAGCAGGAATGAAGAGGAATGTCACCTTTTTTCACAGGTGAATTGCTGTCTTGATTACATGTCACTTGGGGATTGGGTTACATGACACTGCCTAACCACCATTGCATAACAAAGTGATGTAATTTTTGTAACTCTATCATTTGAGATTAAAACTGAGGTAAAATATTTCATTTTTAGAAATTAGTGCCAATTCCATTTAGAATCAGAACTACTGTACATATAATCATGTTAATTACCAAATTATGAGCATGACATACCCTCTCACCTCCTTAAAGTGGCAGTGGAAAGTAAGTCAAGAAGGTTTGGAAATGTTCATTGCTGACTTTCCCACAGGAGAAGATGCAGAGGAACATTCCAGCCATTATTGCTTTTCTTTTTAAAGTACAAATATACTAAATGTTTGTGGAGGGCTGTTCACTGATGCAAATATCGTAAGTATGATCTTCTGGACATCTCTGACAAGTATCACATTTTGTCTTTCCTTTTCATGTTCATTGTAATACCATTTTGAGGGGGCAGTACGGGGAGAACCTCCTTCTTTTCCAGATATTCATGCCATTATTGAATAACATTTATTATTATTATTGATTTTTGTGGGTATGAGCCTATATTCTTCTGAATCAGCTGGATGACTAATTTTCCAGCTTCCACCAAGCTGTTCAATTGTAGGAAGAATTTTGGAAGCATCATTGTCTGAATCTGACCCTAGACCATGTAATTTGCCACAGGTGTTTCAGTGAAAGGCACTAACTGCTTGTTCTCTAAGTCGTTGCTGACAGGTGACCACTGTTCTCATTATCATTTGTTCTGTAGTAGCATTTAGAGTGGTTCATCATGAACCAGTGTCCAGTGCTCTACAGAACAAAATGATTTCAGCTCCAAGACCTTAAAATCTATGAGTATGCCCATCTGTAGTCAAGGGTGTGACTTCAGCTTGTGTGTACGCAGGTAAGTTAGCTTTCAGCTAGATAGTTTATTATCTTTGTAGCTCTTAATGCAGTAGCTGAAGCACAGGGAGAGGACGTGACATCTCCAAAATTATTTAAAGCCCTAGAGTATAGGGAAAAAACCCAAACTGCTGAGTTTCTCTGTAATTCTTTACCTACCGTGCTGCATACATATTGTTTGCTAATTCTACTAGGGTCCAGATGCTTCAATGATAAACACATAAGCCCAACTCCATTTGATTTGTACTATAGCTTTTGGTAAGGGTATTTCTCTTATGTGCCATCCAATGAGTCAAAAATCATGATTAATAGATATACACAATTTGTACTGGAAAAGTTGTTGATCTACAATGAACAGGCTTCTGGCATAATGATTTCCTGCTAATTGGCCCATATCTGGAAGTGGCAAGACATACTAAAGAACCAAAGGGAGTGATAGATATTGTGGACCTTCTATCAGTCAATAATATCCTCACTGCTTGATGTGTCAAAAGAAGACAAAGGCTTGGCTTTCCCTGGGGTTTCTCATGAGGCGAAGGGAATGCCTGGCAGTTTTACATGGACTTAGTTATTCAGCAGTGGAAGCTGTGATCATGAGCTGGCTTCATCTGGTTTCAATCGCTCACTTCTCTCTCTCTTTCTGCTGAATGTACCTGTGTTCATGGAATATTTTTTCAACTGTGCTCCTTTGGTATTACCTTTCCAGCCCACAGCAGAAGGATTGCAGGAATAAAGAAGTGGCTTCATCAAAGTAGCTGTTGGAATCAATAAGTTGTTATCAACATTGCAGGTAGCTTTTTTGGCTGCCCTGGCTGCAAAGCTGTTCTACTTCTCTTGCAGAGAATAGCATCTTAACCTTTCCCAGCTCCAGCCTCAGTGAAATTTAAAACAATCTCATCAGTTTCTTTAGAATCCTTAGCTAGCTAATATGATTCTATCTTGCTGATGGGGAGTTACAGGATGTTTGAACAAAGAATGGAGTAGTGTTCTTTCAAGATACCACATTATAACGTTGCTTTGGGGAAGATTTTTTTAAGCAAGTAACAGTTGTGATGGAAAATAACCTTTCCTTTATCCTCCTTTTACTTCTGTCACCGAGAATTTAAGCAAATCTGTTCTTCATCCCATC
>WEIV01019606.1:73136-104731 GCA_013390005.1 Calyptomena viridis | reverse complement strand
AATATTAATTTACATAATAAATTATGGGAAAAATCAAGTCACCTCTGTAAGATCAAACTCTGATACTAACATGAGGTCTGCACAGAACTATGTTTTAATCCCAATTATATCTGGCACACAAGCAGTTGGAATACAAAATTTTGCTTACAATCCTGTAGGGGAACATTTAGGTGCAGGAGCCAAAAAGCACTCCTGCTTGCAGAAACCAGGCAGTTATAACTAGCCCAAGCTTGCCACCTTATATTATTTCTGTCCCTGCAGCAACATCAAGTCACACAGAAAATCCGAAATGCTGGAAGGGTTCCAGTGCTGTGTTTGTAAAGGGTGGTAAGATCCATAAGTCAGCCTGCGCTCCATTTGGAGCAGTGTGACTGCACTGTATAAAACTAGATATCATTCAGCTAATAGAGGCACCTGGAGTAGGGCTTGAGGCAAATGCTATGCTGTAACCTGCTCTTTTACATACATAACTCCTAAAATTTAATGTTACAGAGGCCTCAGGGACAGGGGACTGTGAGCTTAGTAAGTGGAGTGAACATTCATAAGAGAATGTAGATTGACTTGATTTTTGTGTACTGTCGTCTATTTATTCCCTTAACAAAGTTTGCACAGAAGGAATCTTCTAGGTTCCCCTTTTCTCTTCCCACATCTTTTTTTTTTACTAGAGATACTGTAGTANTTACTAGAGATACTGTAGTAACGCTGTTTGCAAGTCTATTCTGTCCTTCACATCTGAGACACAAAAAATGCTCATTAATGAGCTTTCTTTGCAGTCTCACCTTCCTCTTCATTTGTAAGAGTTCTGTAACCCTGCTAGAACAGTCATGCAATACTTGTCAAATAGACACATTAAGAATTAGCTTGTATTTGCAGGGTCAGTTTGGAGAACATGTTATGCATTTTCTAAATACAGTCAAGTAATTTTTCGGGTCTTGTTTTGCTCTCTTATTATGCCCATTCACAGGCTTCAATGAGAAACCTACTTATCAGTAAGGCTGTACAATTAACTCTTCACCACAGTCTTTGAAGTACGAAAGGAAAGATATGTGACCATGTTGGGCTTTATAGTTAACCATAGGATTTTTCTAAGAATAAAACCATGTGGATACACCTAAAATGAGTTCCAAATTTCAAGTTCAAAAAATCATGTTTTATCTTTCAACGCTACTGGGACCAGAGACCCAGAGCACTAAATTTAGTACCATAAAATTCCATTTAGATTCTTAATTTAAAGCTAATTTTTAAAATTACTGTTTGAACCTTGGTATCAGTATCAGTAGTGTGAAGACAGTAGCTGATTACACACTCCNAGCTTTCTTCTCCAGGTTGAACAACCCCCAATTCTCTCAGCTTGCTTTCACAGAAGAGCTCCACCCCTCCTTTTCTCCTCTTCTTAAAAATACCATAATTGAATGCTAGATTAAATTGCACTCTAATTCTACTTTTGTGTATTACCCAATGAATTCAAACAAATATAGTTAAGTCACTTAGGTTACTCTTTCTTATACCAATATTAATTAGTGAACAATATGGTCAAGTTTATCCTTTTGACAGTGAAGCAGTGTAACTGCAAATCTACATTATGTGGTATGCCATTAACTTACTAAAAGATTTTTTTTTTTATAAAATGTCTGTCCAGGCTTAGGCACCTTAAAATAAAATAGCTCTTCAAGCATCACCTTGCTGAATTTAAGAAATTCAGTTTCCCATGTAATAGTGCCCATAAGTTGCTAACTAAAGATTATCTGAAGCTAAAATGATGAAGGTGAACGGCTAAATCCTTAATGGTTATATAGAAGACCTTCAGCCATTCAAAGCAAATCTTTAAGGGGCTAGTTTCAAACGGCATGAGCTTGCCATTGATTTCTGAAGGTAGAGGATATTTGGAAAAGTTGAATATTCTTTAAACACTTGTTAAGAATCAGAGATTTTAATCAATTAGATTTTAAGGGATTCTTTAGAGGTGGGATCATTGTGAGAGGAGAATCAGATGAAAGTTATCTTTGTAGCATTGACATACAAAGAAAAATTCATAACAGTAAAGTATTCCTAAATAATTTTGAAGAAATTTGAATAATACTAAATTGGAAAAAGAAGCATAACAGCAAGAATTTGATGCAAATAAACTCCCTATTTTTCATGACTCTCACATCCTTGATTCCTAATGATTCCTAGCACAATAAAATACAATGAGTAAGTAATGACAGCTCAATTTCATGCTCCTCAGCAGTAGTAACTGGGTCTTGCTCATAAATGAGAAAGCTTGAAGCCCAAATCATTCCAAAGTTCCCCTGCAACAGTGATTGCATTACTCTTCATGTTTTCTGTTCAGAGCCAACAACCCATTCCGTGCCTTCTGAAGCACAAGTGTGTTATTTTTAAAAAGATTAATGGTTCTGCAGACCAGTAACACTTATAATTAGGAAGCCCGTATTCCTACTTTAAACCAAATTCAGTGCCCAAAACTTGAAAGAAATGTAGAATTTGGCATTTTAGTTGAGTTCTGCCAAAATATGAACCAAAAGAAATTTATTTATAGAGCCTACAAGAAAGTAAAATGAAAACAAGACCAAAATTAGCTTGGTCTAGTTAGAATCAAAAGCACCTTTTCATCAGGTAAGATAGGGGTGAAATTGTGAAGAACAGTGATACAATTGTTGAATCTGGAAAAACTAGGAACAATGTCACAAAAGAAAGGCTATGGCTAATGGCAGCATTTACGATAGGTACTTGAAAGGTAATGAAGCCTGCAGTGGTTAGCATGGCCATAAAGTAAAGCAAAGCCTTTATATTCAAAATAGTATGTAACTGTAACCTGCAGGTAGCCATAAATTCTAAGACTACTGCACAAGATATTTAGAACTGTCTGAATAGCTGTTCCTTGTTTAATCGAAACAAAATACATACACACCAGAAAGAATCAATGGCAACCACAACTTTTCTTTATATTTATATTTTCTTGGATTAATGTGGGAGATGGGCTTTATTTTCCTGTTACTGTTTTATTATTCCCCACTAACGCTATGTCTATATCTAAATTGGCCCCTACCATGTCTGAAACCAGGAACTGTAAAGGAATACAAATATGTTGTGTTATGGTATACAGAAGTTTAGTATATTTCCTCCAAGAGATGTTGTTAAAAAATTGATTTTATCAACTTGTTATAAAACTTGTGTAAATCTTTTTTCTTTTACTAGTTATGCATCTCTGAGAGTATTTTAATGATTAAAAAGTAATTCTAACATTGTGAAAAATATTTAGTTCATGTAATAGCTTTCAGGGTAGCACATGTATGCAGGGAAAAAGAAGCGGGAAAGCATCTTGTGCAAAAACAGAATGCAACAAGTAAAACACAGATATAAAGTACTCTAGAAAATTGTAGGGATTAGAAATTTTGGGTTGATAAACATGCAGAGAAAATTTTTAGCTAGTTCCAGAAATTCCAAGGGAAATTAGCATCTTTTTAACTCATAGTTCTTTAATAATGTGTCTTGAGTAAACTGACAAGAAATGCAAAATAGTATGTTATGCTCTGACATAAAGATATCAGAAAGATATCAAAAAGAAAATTGCTTTTAAAAAAGGTTTTCCTACTTTTTGTGGGTAAAATGATAATTTTGAAAACATAGGTGATTCCTCTCCCCTCTACCCAACGCTGGTAAGACATATCTGAAGTGATGTGTCTAGGTCTGGGCTTCCCACTAGAAGGAAAATATGGACATACTGATGCCAGTCCAGCAAAGGACATGAATATGATTAAGGGCTTGGAGCACATTTCATATGAAGAAAGGCTGAGAGAACTGGGACTGTTCAGCCCAGGGAAAAGAAAGCTCAGGCTTATCCATGTGTACCAATACCTGATGGCAGGAAGGGGACTGAAGTAAAGACAACAGATGGTATTTACTGCTGCTAGTTTTTATGAGAACCTCCTAATGGAAATTGCATGAAAAAATTAGGAATCTTGGTAGCTGTAGGAGGCTCCAGTTAAATAATTAAATAATTACAAATACTTAAGCTATCATGTATGATTATACTAGGAATAAAATATTGCTAAGATTCGACTAATAAAAGTGAAAAGGCAGAGTCCTGGAAATTTCTTCTGTGTAAGAAAATGTACCATGATAAAAAAAAAATATTTTTTACATGACCTCTTCTGCTCCTGAAATAACACATTGGAGTGAACAGTCTTCATAAATTGAATTCTTGTTGGTGTTCAGTATCCCTATAGTAAACACTCTGGTAAAGCATAGGAAGAGAAAAGAACAAAAGCTGATAAATATTAATGATGTTTGGCAAACCTTCATAAAAGGTTTGATAATGGCAATTGTGATACAAATGTCTACAGCAGTAGAAAATTTTCAGTGGACCTCTGATAATAAACATAAGGAGTCCAGAATGGACATTTACTATAGTCTGTGTCCCACAGACTTTTTTTTTTTTTAATCAACCATGCTTACATTAGTACTTTACACACTAATTACTCACAGGTCTTGCATATTTCTTGATCCAGCAACTACAATGATTCAATCCCATTCTACTACAGAGCACAAGGCTATATTGTACTACTGCTTGTTATGGGATCTTCTTTTGAGTTCTCAACAAGATGTAATATTCAAACAGTAAAGCTCACACTATTTTTCAGTGTAAAACAGCTCCCACATTTATGTNAGAAATTTGAATAATACTAAATTGGAAAAAGAAGCATAACAGCAAGAATTTGATGCAAATAAACTCCCTATTTTTCATGACTCTCACATCCTTGATTCCTAATGATTCCTAGCACAATAAAATACAATGAGTAAGTAATGACAGCTCAATTTCATGCTCCTCAGCAGTAGTAACTGGGTCTTGCTCATAAATGAGAAAGCTTGAAGCCCAAATCATTCCAAAGTTCCCCTGCAACAGTGATTGCATTACTCTTCATGTTTTCTGTTCAGAGCCAACAACCCATTCCGTGCCTTCTGAAGCACAAGTGTGTTATTTTTAAAAAGATTAATGGTTCTGCAGACCAGTAACACTTATAATTAGGAAGCCCGTATTCCTACTTTAAACCAAATTCAGTGCCCAAAACTTGAAAGAAATGTAGAATTTGGCATTTTAGTTGAGTTCTGCCAAAATATGAACCAAAAGAAATTTATTTATAGAGCCTACAAGAAAGTAAAATGAAAACAAGACCAAAATTAGCTTGGTCTAGTTAGAATCAAAAGCACCTTTTCATCAGGTAAGATAGGGGTGAAATTGTGAAGAACAGTGATACAATTGTTGAATCTGGAAAAACTAGGAACAATGTCACAAAAGAAAGGCTATGGCTAATGGCAGCATTTACGATAGGTACTTGAAAGGTAATGAAGCCTGCAGTGGTTAGCATGGCCATAAAGTAAAGCAAAGCCTTTATATTCAAAATAGTATGTAACTGTAACCTGCAGGTAGCCATAAATTCTAAGACTACTGCACAAGATATTTAGAACTGTCTGAATAGCTGTTCCTTGTTTAATCGAAACAAAATACATACACACCAGAAAGAATCAATGGCAACCACAACTTTTCTTTATATTTATATTTTCTTGGATTAATGTGGGAGATGGGCTTTATTTTCCTGTTACTGTTTTATTATTCCCCACTAACGCTATGTCTATATCTAAATTGGCCCCTACCATGTCTGAAACCAGGAACTGTAAAGGAATACAAATATGTTGTGTTATGGTATACAGAAGTTTAGTATATTTCCTCCAAGAGATGTTGTTAAAAAATTGATTTTATCAACTTGTTATAAAACTTGTGTAAATCTTTTTTCTTTTACTAGTTATGCATCTCTGAGAGTATTTTAATGATTAAAAAGTAATTCTAACATTGTGAAAAATATTTAGTTCATGTAATAGCTTTCAGGGTAGCACATGTATGCAGGGAAAAAGAAGCGGGAAAGCATCTTGTGCAAAAACAGAATGCAACAAGTAAAACACAGATATAAAGTACTGTAGAAAATTGTAGGGATTAGAAATTTTGGGTTGATAAACATGCAGAGAAAATTTTTAGCTAGTTCCAGAAATTCCAAGGGAAATTAGCATCTTTTTAACTCATAGTTCTTTAATAATGTGTCTTGAGTAAACTGACAAGAAATGCAAAATAGTATGTTATGCTCTGACATAAAGATATCAGAAAGATATCAAAAAGAAAATTGCTTTTAAAAAAGGTTTTCCTACTTTTTGTGGGTAAAATGATAATTTTGAAAACATAGGTGATTCCTCTCCCCTCTACCCAACGCTGGTAAGACATATCTGAAGTGATGTGTCTAGGTCTGGGCTTCCCACTAGAAGGAAAATATGGACATACTGATGCCAGTCCAGCAAAGGACATGAATATGATTAAGGGCTTGGAGCACATTTCATATGAAGAAAGGCTGAGAGAACTGGGACTGTTCAGCCCAGGGAAAAGAAAGCTCAGGCTTATCCATGTGTACCAATACCTGATGGCAGGAAGGGGACTGAAGTAAAGACAACAGATGGTATTTACTGCTGCTAGTTTTTATGAGAACCTCCTAATGGAAATTGCATGAAAAAATTAGGAATCTTGGTAGCTGTAGGAGGCTCCAGTTAAATAATTAAATAATTACAAATACTTAAGCTATCATGTATGATTATACTAGGAATAAAATATTGCTAAGATTCGACTAATAAAAGTGAAAAGGCAGAGTCCTGGAAATTTCTTCTGTGTAAGAAAATGTACCATGATAAAAAAAAAATATTTTTTACATGACCTCTTCTGCTCCTGAAATAACACATTGGAGTGAACAGTCTTCATAAATTGAATTCTTGTTGGTGTTCAGTATCCCTATAGTAAACACTCTGGTAAAGCATAGGAAGAGAAAAGAACAAAAGCTGATAAATATTAATGATGTTTGGCAAACCTTCATAAAAGGTTTGATAATGGCAATTGTGATACAAATGTCTACAGCAGTAGAAAATTTTCAGTGGACCTCTGATAATAAACATAAGGAGTCCAGAATGGACATTTACTATAGTCTGTGTCCCACAGACTTTTTTTTTTTTTAATCAACCATGCTTACATTAGTACTTTACACACTAATTACTCACAGGTCTTGCATATTTCTTGATCCAGCAACTACAATGATTCAATCCCATTCTACTACAGAGCACAAGGCTATATTGTACTACTGCTTGTTATGGGATCTTCTTTTGAGTTCTCAACAAGATGTAATATTCAAACAGTAAAGCTCACACTATTTTTCAGTGTAAAACAGCTCCCACATTTATGTTGTTTCCTCAAGACTCCAGGTTTGGATAGCAATTCTTCATTCATTAACAGATTTTCAGCTAAAATGTGCTGTCCTAAGGAGGAATGACATGTGAATGCTTTTGTATTTTCAGCTGTTTGATTAGTGTGGTGCTTTTAGATCATTAGTCTTCGCTGACAGAAAGGTAGAGTTTACTTACATCAGTTTAAAAGTTTACAAAAACAGACCACAACAAGGCAGGCTGGTTCACACAGCGTTTCTTCAGCTTACTTACTAAGTGAAGCACTTCCTAAACAGTAGGATAATTTCTCAATGTCTTTAGTGAAAAATAAGGAAACCTTTGAAGTCTACAGAAACACCTCTAGAATGAGCTAATGATCTCTCCAGTTATCAGTTGAGGAGAATGTATGGCAAGGTTAACTTGGTGATATGCTGAGAAACTGAAAGATCAGATTGGAATGGTGGTGCAGTCTCTAAAGATCTGATACACAGCAGGATTAAAATTAGATAATTTGTAATATGTTATTTAGTGATTTCTATACCTTTCAGTATTTAGGTATCACATTACACAGAAGAGGAATTTTTTTTACCGTAGCCCGAAGGAAAAACACTTGAATATGACTTGCTAAAATTGACCTTTACTTACACATTGTGACTTTTACATGGCAGTATTATGATAAACTGACTCTATCTTCAGATTTATTACTCAACCCTGACCTTTGGTTATATTAGAATATTGCTTTCAACCAGACTAAATAATAATGTCTCTGTGAATGTAAGGAACTGGCAGATCTGAGATGTCAATTGCCAGCTCAATTTTCCTTTCACCTGGGAGTACAGCATGTCACAGTCCTTTATTGATCTAAGAGTCATTAGAGTTCAGTATTATAACTCCAGTTTTCTACACAGTGCAATACTTTAAAAGGGATGAAGCATGAACTGGAGCATGACTCCATTCAAGGCTGGTCAAAATTTGGCATGTCTGTTTCATCAGAAATAAGTGTAAGATTTTGATTTTTTTTCTTCAGTTGGAATATGCAGCCAAAATATCTTTGGAGAAATATTCAAAATGATCCTTCAAAAATTATTTTGATAGATTTTGCTAATACATTTTGATTTAATAAAATCAGTATCCATTGATCAAAACTGTTTAGGTGTAAACTAGGATATAATAATGAATAAAAACACCTTCTTGCCACCTCTACTAAAAAAAAATAATGTATTTAAGTGTCAGAATGTCTTTCAAGTGGTACAGCAGCTTCATGTGCCTTTGCTTTTCATATAGGGACTGAAACCAATAAGATTCTTACTTTAGAAAGGACTATGATTATAATCTTACAGAAAGTTGACTTACTAAAATAATAATTAATTTACTTAACATCTACATCAAGATCAAAGATTTTGACATACTATTATTGTTGTGTTATTGGTGCCAGGATTCTTCTGGATACTGCATTGCTGCTAGCATGCAGGCCTTAATCAATTTTTAAGCCTAGGATCATAGAACAGTTTGCATTGGAAGGAACCTTAAAGATCATCTAGTTCCAACTCCTGTCCCATGGGTAGGGACACCTCCCACTGGACCAGGTTGCTCGATGCCCCATCCAAGCTGGCCTTGAACACTGCCAGGGTTGAAGCATCCACAACATAGAAGAGATATCATTGAATTCTTTTATTTTTTCAGTGACATTTAGTTAATAGTGGAAAAAGAAAGGAGAATTTCTCATGGATTAGCAGTGTATAGTTTTGTGGTTTAATACTTTCATCAAATGAAGTACATATTGGTAGGGTTTTTAATATTTTAGGCAATTTTGTGTAATTATTCTAAGTATGCATTTTTCCTTTCTTACTCATGGTGGATAGAAATATATTTTAGAAGCTACCAGAGCAAATTAATAAGAATGGAGGTGATAAGTGAAATAAAAAAAAAAATTGTCTTACAAATAGCAATGTCCTTTAAATTAACATTTGTTAAAACTTAATTTTGTTATTATTACACTTGAAGACATACTTATGTACTGTACATAATGTTTTATGCTTTTAAACATCATCTATAAAATTCACTGGTAGTTACTGAACCATCACAAAGAGGTCTACAGTCATCTTGCTTTAACATCAGAACGGTTTACAACAGAGATAGGATTTTACTATGTCTGTTTACTATAGTTTGTTTTACTATATCTGTTTACTATAGTTTGTTGGTAGCAACAAAGTTACCTTTAAAATATTTGCATTAAAGCAGAGGTGCTTTCTGGGAAAAAAAAATCAATATGTGTGATCCATTGAAAAGAGCCATCGGTCAACAAAACGATTGTAGAAAAAGCCACCAACAACTACTGCTAATTTTATTTAACTTATCTGATAAGGCCAGTATACCAGAAGCAGATTTTATTCCAAGAACTCTAAACTAATATCTCTTGAGGGAAAAAAAATCAATTGTCATTTTCAGCTCTCTAGAAGACTCTGCATCTTATTTTATAAAGCAAATACTTGTTCCTATTATGATGGAGGAAATAAAAATGCAACTTCTATCTAGAAATTACTACTGAGCTTATTTCTGTTTTATGAGCATTTCTTACCCCTGACTGAGAACGCAGTTTAATTGCTCAATAAAAGTGTAAAGTTTTAGGACAAAAAAGCTACTATAAAATTAAATGAGATTTAAAAAATGTATGCTAAACAATGTGTCAGTTCATTACACCAGTACTGGTGGCTTTGAGAGCTGAGAATTAGAAGGTCAGATTCATTAAAACGAACTTTATGTCAGACAAAGTAGAGGCAGCATTTTGTCCTAAGTTTACAGCACACTCAAATTCAGCAAAACTGACACAAAAATTTTGTGGAATTGATCACTATTGGGGATATGAGGTCTTTATTCACAAATAACCACTTCTTCCCAAATGAAAGAGAAGAGTCAGATTGCAATACTTTGTTGTTTGGGGGCTTTGGGCTCTGTAACATCTTTTCCGTGAATTTCATTTACTAGGCAGTGACAAGGTAGACAAACAGACTTCTGCATGTCTGCTCTGCTATTCAAAATTAATGAGAAAAGACAGTAAAGTGTAGGTTTTAAAGCTCCTGAGAACAGGTAGTTGAAGATGCACCACAAGGAAAGGGTTTTTGCCTGTAGCATTCTTAGAGATTCGCAGATTTATGAATAAAGCCAGTGACTGACAGCTCGATAAGATGGCACTCCACAAAAACTGTCAGCCATTGCCATCATCTCCGTGAGGCACTTGGTATTTCTGTGCTGGAAGAAATGCTCCAGCTTTTTTAACCTTCAAACCATAACGAGGACATTTTTTCATACCTACCTGTCAAACTAAAAGTGGCTTTTCTCAGGGACTGTAACGAAACAGCAGTCAGAGGGACAGGCCCAGGACTGGTGTCTAGACAAGGTTTTCCTCTTGCTCTGCTGCTGCAGGGGATGGACCTGGTTCAGGTGAGACTTCAGTGGCTGGAGACCACTCTCTGGCAGGGTGTCAGCAGGCAGTAGCAGTGCAGACAGAGCAGATCATGAGAAACTATTGATGAGACAATATGAGGTCAAGCAGAGGCTTCCAGTTCAATTTTGATATAAAATCAGAAAACTTAGGAATAATTGGTGGTGTGGGATTTTCTTAGAATTACCAAATTCAGGAATTACCAAATTCCTGGGTTTTATAAGCCAATGTGATATTAAATTTTAAATTGTGAATCCTTTTTGTAATCCTGGCCAGGATTAAACGCATATTGATGAGAGAAATATTATGGACATTTTTACAAGTTTGCTTTCATTTTTTTGATATATATTTCATTGTCTGTTACATCTTTGCATCACTAGATAGCCTAAAATAGCTTGCTTCTAAAGCTAAAACCAAATGGACTTCATTGTATTTTATTCTTCATTATTTCTTTTGTTTCCCTATTAACCTTTGTACCTCACAGCTTTCTGTCTGATGCTTAACTTTGTTCTACAGGCTGGAGAAGAAAGAATTCCATACTAATAAGTCCAAATTGAGTAACAAGGTAAACTCACTGGCCCTACCCTCATTCTCAGCCAGGAAAACAGGACTTTTTATTAAAGGTTGCACCCTTGAGTCTCAGTCATACTTCTTGTCAGAGAAGTATAAATCCCTACAGGAATATACTAGCAAAATTGCTGAACCTCTCATGGTTTTCATAATCTGTTATTAAAATTCCATTTTGTGGGTATTTCATGAATTTATGGATTTCCTCCTTGATGAATGCTTAAATCATAACAACACATCATCTATTACCCCACTGCTGAGCACAAGGTGGCACAAATTTTGCATCACTGACTGCATCAGGATGAATCATCTACCAACAGGGAACACTTCTCTGGATGTTGGTTACTCTGTTTAACACCTCTGCTTTTCTGAGATTGATTCTGTTTCCAGCTGCCCTCTGGATTTTTGCAGTGATGAAAATACATGCATGGAGCATTCCTCTTACTGAAATAGAAAAGGAGGAGAAAGATCCCACTTGGAAAAGCTCTGAGTAATACCTATTGATGTTTCTCTCCTAGAAGACAAATAATAGATATTATTTTATCTGTTGCAACCTTGTAAAATGCCAGTAGAAGTAAGCTGACTTTTCAATTCATTTTTGCAGTTCCTTTAACACACCTTTCATAACTGAAAAAAATGAAAGAATATTTATTTTAATTTATGCTTTTTAGAAACAGTGGCTTTGAAATAAGTCATTAACAAAGTAAAATCAGTGGCCTGACATTGCAGTTCCTGAGCAGAGAAGTGCTGCTGATTTTCATGGGAGTTCTCAGATTGCCGCTGAAAATTTTAATTTTGGATTGATCTTGATACAGTTACTCCTTTTACATGTTTCATTTTATGCATAAAAAAGGCGATGACATTCATTCTTCTAGTCACTTCTAGCACTTCAGAAAAAAAATATTAACATCTTTCTTGCTTTGTTCTAGAATCTGGCACCTTTCATTAAATAAAAGAAGTCCTGATGTCTGTACACTACATATGACAAATATTATGGGAAAGTTGAAATTATGTCCATTTTTACAACTATAT
Organism: Calyptomena viridis; assembly: GCA_013390005.1. Classification (NCBI taxonomy): domain Eukaryota; kingdom Metazoa; phylum Chordata; class Aves; order Passeriformes; family Eurylaimidae; genus Calyptomena; species Calyptomena viridis. The sequence goes on along the minus strand of WEIV01019606.1, from coordinate 92,436 downwards.
GCTTTCAGGTTTTTACCTATATATTTCTCTATCTGTTAAATCCTTGCATCGCTGAAGAGCCTAAAATATGTTCAGATTTATGTAGGCCAAATATTTTCTTTCTCTGTTCAACAGTCATTAGTTGGACAAGGGGCTTTTGATAGCTCTTGATAATTGATTAAATAAAATGACAGTTTATGTTTGCCACTGAGATTGTAGCCAGACATTTAATTTCACTTAATTTTCCATGTTGTTTTTACCTATTTTTGTGAGTCAAGTCAGTCAGATATTTATTAGTGCAATAAGATGTGATCGTATTATAGGCATCTGAGTAAGATGTGTATGCCTTCCTGCATGGAATTTTTATGAAGAAATGCCCTATGATTCTCTGAATAAATTCATCATTCAGAATTTCAAATGTTTTACATAGTGTTTGAATAACTTGGTGTTCTACCTAAGAGCTCATTCACCTACTTTGGTATTCCCAAATCTTTTAATTGCTTTGAACACCCAAAAAGCTTCACTGCAAGTGATCGAGATTGTGAGTGACTTAAAACATTGTGGGAATTACCTTCTTCTATCCTGATAAAACTATATGGTAAGTAATGTGCTCATTCATTTTGAATAAACATTGCAAAATTTGAAATTGATTGGCACTGATTCTCTCACTACATCATTTTCCGAAGTAGCTTCAGTACTCAGTGTGAGGCACCTTGCCATGCTTTTTGGTTCATAAAGATGTACTTTGATATTTTATTTCATTTTAGAAAGCTTTAACAACCAATTGGAAGGAACCCTACAGTTCTTCAGGGTATGTAGGACTAAGCAGACAGAAGTGGAAGAAACTTTTAATTTGCTCTGCCAAGACAACTGGGTCAGTGAATGAAGAAGGCAAAGTACTGAAGAGGAACCCATCTTCACCCTGGAGTAGATACAGATAATTCTTCGTTCATGGTTGTTGTATTTTATGTAATTAGGGTATATGTTTTTCAATCATTCCTAAAGCATTCAAGTTGTAAGTGGCTCAGGATGCACATAGTGAATTATTATACTGGTGGAGTATACTGAAAGCTTTATGAGTGGTTCTGCATCCTGATTTGTTAAAGGAAGATAAAACCACATAAAAGTCAAGCCAAAAGGAACAAAAAGTATTACTGCTTTGTTTTTCGTATTTATGAAGCACTGAACTGTTGAGCACTCTAATGATAGCTTGTATTAATTTTAACAAACTTGAAAATCTTGCTGACTAGTCTAATATTTAGGTGCTTTTTCATTCTGTTTCTCATCAACCTTTAGCTTTGTGCTGGAGGCACTACATTTGTTATGTTAGTGTAAATAGATAATTACAAACAGTGGTAAAATGAAACACCATCACTGATAATGCTAAAAGGCTTTTAAAAGCTTCATCCCATTCAGCTACCAAAAAAATTATTTAAAATTAAAATACATGGATTGTGAACATATCAGTTTTATTAACACAAAGCCTTTTTTTTTTTTTTGTGCCACTTGATAATTAGCTCTAATTCAGTTATAAAATATTCAGTTTCCTAAAACTAGCATTTTCTGGTTCTTATTTTTTACTTACACATGAGCAGTGGAACATGTCTTCGGAAACTACCCATGGGATTTGAGGGGAAAAAAAAGTAATGCTCCTTCTCACATACTGGACTTTAACAAAAGGTTAAACTGTACAGCGCTTGAAACTCTGGTGATCGTGTTGTATGTTGCAGTTGATCTTTAGCATTTTGTAAGCAGGGCTTTATTTTGCAAACAGACAGGGCATGTGTTGCAGGGGAGGTAGGGTGTAATGTGTAGTATGGGAGAGCTGAAGAAGAGAATGCTAAAGAGGGAATAATAACTGCTAAGAGAATAGTGCAGGGCACAGCACTATTAAAAAACTACTAGAAAATGTAGTAGTTTTGAAAAAGCTACTGGTGGTTTGTTTGGCCAGAAGATTCCTAAAACACCCGGATAACAACTTAATGGAATAGATCCTAAGTGAGCCAACTTAGAAATATGCCCTCCTTGATCTGCTGCTTGTCAATAGAGTGAACCTTGTGAGCAAAGTGGAGCTTGGTGGCTGTCTTGGCCACAGTGACCACAAAGTGATAAACTTTAAAATCTCTGTTGACAGGAGGAAAAGTGCCAGCAAAAGCCCAACTCTGGGCATGAGGAGAGCAGACTTCAGGCTGCCCAGGGAATTAGAAAGTAAGGTTCCCTGGAAAAATGCTTTTGAATGTGCTGGGATCCATCATTACTGGTCACTTTTCAAACATCATCTCCTAAGGACACAGGAGCAGGCAATTCCTGAATGTCAGAAATCAAGCAGATGAGGCAGAAGGCCAGCTTGGCAGAACAGAGATCTTCTCCTAGAAATAAGGTGAAAAGGTATGTAACACTGGATTGTTATATTAATTATTAACTATTATTAATTTAAATTAATGTTATAATTAATTATTAATTATATTAATTTTTGGGTCACAACAACTCAGTTGACCCTGAAGAGCCTAAAATACCTTGAGATCTATGTAAGCAAAATATTTTCCTTCTCTGTACAACAGTCGTTAGTTGGACTTTTGATAGCTCTTTATAATTGATTAATAAAAAGACACAGTTTATGTTTGCCACTGAGATTGTAGCCAAATATTTAATTGAGCAGGACCTGCTGCTCCACCTGGATTCCTACAAATCTACAGAGCCTGATGGTATTCGTCCCAGAATCCTCAAAGAGCTAGCTGATGTCATCACACTATCTCTCTCAATGATTTTTGAGCAGTCTTGGGAATCCAGAAAGGTCCCACCTGACTAATGACATCAAATTCAAAGAGATTAAAGCTGGTGAACATTGTCCCAATTTTCAAGAAGGGCAAGAAGGAGGACTCCAGAAACTGAAGTCCTGTCAGTCTCACTTCAGTGCCTTGTAAAGTTATGGAGAAGATTATTCAGTGAGGTATTGAAAAACACCTAAAAGACAACACTGTCATTGCTCACAGCTAGCACGGCTTCATGAGAGAACAGTCCTGCTTCTCAAACCTGATTTCCTTTTATGAGAAGGTAACCCACCTAGGTGATCAAGGGAAGCCAAATCTTTTGGGATTTCTGTAAAGCTTTTGATATTGTCTCTCACAGTATCCTCCTGGACAAAATGTCCAGCACACAGCTGGGTAAACACATCATGTGGTGGGTGAGCAGTTGGCTCATGGGTCAAGCACAGAGGGTAACAATGAATGGGGGGACATCAGACTGGGGACCTGTCATTAGTGGGTTACACAGGGCTCCATCTTAGGCCTTGTGCTCTTCAGCATCTTCATAAATGACTTGGACACTGGAGTGGAAGGGATACTAAGTCTGTTTGCAGATGACACAAAACTGGGAGGAGCTGTTGACTCCCTCAAAGGCAAAGAGACTCTGCAGAGAGACCTCAACAAATTAGAGGACTGGGCAACCACCAACCATATGAAGTTCAATAAGAGAAAGTGCTGGATTCTGCACCTGGGATTGGGCAACCCTGGATGTACAGACAGACTGGGGAATGAGATGGGGAAAGCAGAGCTGCAGAAAAGGACCCTGGGGGTCCTGGTTGATGACAAGTTGAATCTGAGTCAGCAGTGCCCTGGCAGCCAGGAGGGCCAACCATGTCCTGGGAGGCATCAGGCAAAGCACCACCAGCCAGTCGAGGGAGGGGATTGTCCTGCTCTGCTCTTCACTTGTGAGGCCTCACCTTGAATATTGTGGTAGTTTTGGGCACTGCAATATAAGAAAAATATAAAGCTGTTAGAGAGTGTCCAAAGGAGGGCAATAAAGATGGTGAAGGGCCTTGAGGGGGAGCCATGTGAGGAGTGGCTGAGGTCACTTGGTCTGTCCAGCCTGGAGAAGAGGAGACTGAGGGGAGACCTCATTGCAGTTACAACTTCCTTGTGAGGGGAAGAGGAGGGGCAGGCACTGATCTCTTCTCTGTGGTGACCAGTGACAGGACCTGAGGGAATGGCCTTAAGTTGTGTCAGGGGAAGTTTAGGTTGGACATTAGAAAAAGGTTCTTTATCCAGAGGGTTGTTGGATGCTGGAACAGGCTCCCCAGGGAAATGGTCACAGCACTAAACCTGACAGAGTTCAAAAAATGTTTGGATGATACCTTCAGGCACATGGTGTGACTCTTGGGGAGGATCCTGTGCAGGGTTAAGGATTGGACTCAATGATCCCTGTTGGTCCCTTCCAACTCAGCATGTACTGTGACATTCCATTATCCTGTGTGAAATTCATACTGGGAGCAGACACTGGGCACAAAATTACATGAGACTCAAAGAAGTTGTCAAATTAAAACCTTAATGGAACATGGACTATGTGCTGGCCCTTCTCCAAGGATGAATTTCACCTTTTTTGGTGTGAATTTCTGGTTTCTTCCTTTGTGATAGATCGTCTATTTGTGTTAAGGAGTCCTTATGCACTCTAGATATTAATATGTATTTTAGCCCTTTACTAAAATACATGACAAGAATACTGGCAACAAAGTAATTTCTTTCCTATTCTTATATCCTAGCAAGACTGGTTACAGAAAATAAAAAATAAGGAAATACAAATTCACTGGCACATCATAAATATTATTTGTACATAATATCCTCAAAATCATATTCTTTTTTTTTTCTTGTCCTGTTTCTATATAATCATCTGCCCTCAGGGGCCTTACAAGATATTGTAAATAGGTCATTACCATTTATTTTTATTTCCATGCTATGCAAAAGAGTAATCAATATTGCAATATTGTAGTTTTTTGATCTCCTGACTTTATTATGCATGAAGAATGCATATTGCATCCACAGGTGTTTACTACTGCCTTGTCTTCGTATGATTCTTTATAAAAGTAAGGATAATATCCTGTCTTAAATATGCAAATGGAGATGTATTTTTTAGTAATGTTTTTCTAAACATCAAGTTACAGAATTCCCTTTTAAAGCCTGTTTAGCACTGACCTATCAGTTCTTGTGTATTATAATTTAATTAATTTGCTGTTCTTCAACTATGGTGGCAAATTTAAAGATTTTTTCCTCACAAATTGTGCATGAAAATATTTATGCATACAACAATTCAGTTTTCTGTATGCTTCAGGAAGGTCACATTTTCAAGGAAAGCAGACAGTTCAGGAAAAAAATTCCTACACATACACACACATTCAAGCACACATGCTATATTTATGTCATAGTTTAAACTGATAGAAATAGAAATCAAGTATATTGGCTGAAAGGGAAATTTTTTTGCTAAAAAAAATACTTTAGTTGTTGTCCTTGTGTTAAGAGGAGAAACAGTAACCATATGTAGTTTTCCAGGGATATTAAAATAGTCTAGTGTTAGAACTGTGTAAACAAAAGTGTATTGCAAGATGGGAATGAGGCATATGGCAAAGTGGTTGAATATCTTACTGCAGGAGTTGTAAATTGATTTTAATTTAGGTCAGTCATTGACATTCCCCAGAACTCGAACCTTCAACAATCAACTCAAAGCTTCAACAATCCTTCTTGAGGAATATTCTGCACTTGTATCAAATGTGGTGTTTTGGGGTTTTTCAAAAAGGAAAAATGCTCTTGCATTTTCAAAGTAGTTTTAAGAGGTTAAAGCACAAAATAAGTGTTTCATATCAAGCTAAATTAGTGAAAAAAAAAGATAAGATTGTTGTTTTCCAACTTCTTTCTTATGCTACAGCTTCAAAGTGTGATTAAGTGGTTGTTACTCTGTCTAATAAATATGCTTCAATTGAAGAAGCATTCAATTGGCTTTTAATACTTTAAATTAATCACTGTGTACCTCACAGCCTGGTAAAACTCATTTGTGACTGTAAAGTGCCATCTTTGTCATCTTCCAGTACAATATATATAACACTTCTCTCCACAATACCTTTAAAGTAGCTCTAAAGTGATCTCCAGGGACCATACCTGTCATGAGACAATTACTGTCCTGTACTATATAGATCTCTTGGCTGCTCTTCATGCTTTAGGATACCCCAGGAGAATAATCACTGTATTACAATGTATTTTCTATTGTGATTTAATATCTTCTTACACTGATTGACAAAGCAGTCAAAGATGAAATTAATTTATCTTGTACCAGTAGTTTCTTGGTACAGTTTTCAGCAAAAAGACATAGGGTATTGCTGCTCAGAAGTGTACAACAGCTCTTCTTTCTGAATTTAGGCTTAGCTACCTACATTTAAAAAGGTATGAAACATGACATCTAGCAAGCTCATTTTCCTTAACCACTTTTTGTAATCAGCCATAAGATCTCACTGGATATTTCCTCACTGAATATGTGTGAAGCCCAGCTGCTGATACAGTCTTTGGATCTTAACATACATAGGTGGTATATAAACACACAGCTGAAGAAGATGTGCTGAATATCAGCACCTGAGTAATTCACAATTTGGACCTCACTGGGGTTAGGTAACTACTGCCAGGTGGGGTTGGGTTGTACAAAGGTAATCCTGATCCCCAAGTACAGGAGGAAGTAAATCAGGGGGAAGCTGTGCAGGTTGACTTCACTGACCGGTAAGGGAGTGGGCAATTGCTGAGGAAGCCTGTGGTTATGTCTACCTTTTTCCTGGGAGATTCACACAACTGCTTCTCTTAAGCTCTCCAAGGGATGCAATACATGTCTTGGTCAGACTAAAACTTGGGTTTGCAGTCTCCAAAGCTAAAAGGTTGATCATTCCTGATCCCTTGCCGCCAGCACTGAGCTTCAGTATCATTTACTAGCATTACATGGAGCAGCTTTTCCCCTCCCAGTCTCTGTGGTTCCTAGCTTCCAGAACAGCACCTCCTTATTCAGGGGGGACAGCCTACATTATTTTGCAAGACTCTCTAACTTATGTCAGTAAAAAAACCTGTTAATGGTATGTTGAAAGGAAAAGGGAACAAGGTCAGAAGTCGTTTGGAAAGCAGAAGTGGGGGGAATGTATTCACAAATCCAAATTAATATTTTAATTTTCAAAGGAAGGATGACCGCTTCTTAAAGACAGGACTTTGGTCTTGTGACTGTTTTTGTGATAGCATGTGCTTTTGAAATATGTGCACCTGTTTTCACAAAAAAGAAAACAAAAACACCACCTTAATTTTTATTTTTTATGTAGTGCAACAAGGAAGCATATGAAAATAAGGCTGCAAAACATTTAAATCATTGTTTGATTTATTTTGAGAGGAAAAGTAAATTTGTATGAGAATTTCTGATTCTTCATTCTCCAGCTGAAAGACAGAGAAAAAGAATAATACAGCAATGATTCGTAACACAATTTCTGATTTGCCCTTAAGATATTTATGAAACTATTATCTTTATTTCCCCTTTTTATTCTCATATAATTTGATTTGTGGTAAAATTAATAAAAGAAATTACATACACACAAGCATAGCCCATAACTGCTGCATACTTAAACTGATAAATGTGAACCATACTCAGTGTGATATTTAACAGAAATGAAAATATGAAGGTACTAAGTTATATATCTTTTTTTCTCTTCATTGGCTCTGCTATTAAATGAAAGGAAATCTGAATATTATGCATCTTGACAATGGACTCTTATATAGTGAAACACCATTTAATGTTATTAAAATGTGAGTTATTCTTGTAATTGAAAATTTTTTCAACACTGAAACAATGACTGATGTACATAATATTCACTTGATAAGTCACAGAAAATATAATAACAGTAAATTTCTAAAAGCAATTAAGTTGTCTTTCGTTATCATTGAAATTATAAGCAAAGAATACTTATTAAGTTAATAAAGGTATTTGTTGCACATATAATTGAGATTGAGGTAGAAACTAATCTAAACTGAATTAAAATGTATTTTTTACACATAATATATGCTTCTAATAATATGTCTGCTTGCTTAGACAGGCAACCATATGCTCATTCTATGCACCTTGATGCAGAAGTGAAAATGTATGTTTAGATTAAGCAATGCTAGGTTAATGGTCAGACTCAATGATTTTAGAGGTCTTTTCCAATCTTAATGATTCTATGTCACTGGAAAACTCATGACAGAAAGCAAGGTTTATAAGTGGCAAAGCCAGCCCAGTGCTTGTTTCTTTCACGCTTTAGCAGTGTGATTTCTCTGTTTTCCATCTAGAAAATAAGAACTTCTCCCTACCTTATTGTTGTGTTTATCTTCATCTGTGTAAGATCATAAAGAAAAGTCTCAGATGCTATGGTAATGGTGACTTATGAGCCTGACAAATCACTAAAAATACTTTATCATTTGAATGAAATGAAAAATATACTTGCTTGTAGAGCTGAAGAAAATTAAAAGAAGGCAGAAAAAGCCTGGAAGAATGATGTGCACAAAGCAAAGAAGACAAGCATAGCGTGCAGGTTGTGGTGGCATACAATGAGGACTTTTATAGATGCTCAAATAAGAGTGACTTTCAGAATCATCTTAAAAGCACAAACTATAGAAAGCTTTCCCATTGATGTAAAAAAATAATTTTCCATACTTTGGTAGTGCCTGTTCTGTGGTTGTTGCATATTTTACAGAAAAATATTTAGAAAATATTGCCTCTTAAATTATTTTTGCTACCATTCTTTGTGATTATTAACACCTACTGCTGTGCATAAAGACTGAATTCTCTGTATGTGAGGCAAAATATATAAGAAAATATACTTTAGTAATCTATTAAATTGAAATGGAAGATGTCCCTGCCCATGGGGGCATTGGAACTAGATGATCTTTAAGGTCCCTTACAATTCAAGCCATTCTATGACTTTATGATAATTCTTTGAAAAGCTTCAGTTTTACTGTTATAATCCAAAGTCTCACTATCTCTTTATAGGTTATAAAAGAGAGGTTCCTTGTGCTTTTGGGAACTTAGATTTCTTAGATTCCATCTATTGGAGGTTCAATGAAGTATCATGTGCCAAAAATTTCTCTAATGCAAAGTTAAACATTGCTAGTTAAGGATTGCTTCCTGGAGAGAAAATTCCATGTGTGAAAGCAAAGCAACTTACTTTTTTTCAAATACTCTGTATTTAGATGCTATACCATAGCTTTGTCAAATTTTCTAAGTTTCTGTAGAACACATCCTAAAGTGTTTTTCTAAGCAAATGATGAAACTGTTGTATGCATTTGCATGAATGTTAGCTCTAGATAAATAGTGGCACTGAAGTCCTGTCATGTTTACTTCTGTATTTCCAAATAATCTGGCTAAAGCAGTGTTTTCTATCCATGTTCAGGCTTTTGGCATAAAGAGTAAGAGAACCAAAGTACAGGAAAGGCCACTCTAGGACTCCATGATTTATTCCAAAATACTCCACAATAATTTCCCCAAACGAAGTGATAACAACAGGAGTTTGGCTGTTGTTCAATGGGATCAAGGCTTCACACCAAACCACTGTTCATAATTCAATGACACAGTGCCAGCCCTTTCTTCACATATGACTCGCCTGCATCCTTGTTTTCTAGTGCTTTGCAAAATAAGCGAAATATGCACACCTGAGTATTCAGCTGTTACTGTTGGCCAGCCTCTACTTGCAAAAGTTACAGGGCCTCAGGGTTACAAATTAACACCATCATACTGGGAATGTCGTTCCTCTGTTTCTTTTTTTTTTTTCCCCCTCAAGTTTCTTCAAGTGTAGCAAAGCATAAAACTATGTGTTTGTTCTTTCCTGGGTGGCAGGACTGACCTTCAACCAAATATTTAAGGAATTCTGCAGAGCCTGGTGTGCTCCACACTGCATGATTTGATGGCAAGGAAGCCTACCTCTATAGCAGGTCATCGAGAAAGTAAGATAAAGCAGCACTCTGAAGGGATCAGCAGCAGGACATTTCTCAAAATATTATTGAAGGAAGAAAACTGTTTTGTTAAGGGGCAGCAGCCTCCATTGCAGAGGTAATACATTTGCGCTGCGACACTCCTAGAAGGTGTGTGATTTTCAGTGCAGTGTCATGGCATTCAGACAAAATGCCATATACAAAAAGAGGTTTTATAATCTACTGTACATTTTCAAAACTTGCCTGAATGTGTGTCTGCCACTATGAAGTTAAGCAGTTTAAAGAGAAAAAGTTCTTCAGATTTCACACCTAAACAAAAAATATTTCTCTCCCCTTTAAAGGAAGGGAGACAGACAAGTATTAGAAGTTTTAGGTACAGCTTTAACTATAGATGTTGTATAGAGCAGATGAGGTAACAGCACATATTTCTTTTCAGTGGTTTTTTTTTTTTTTCTTTTTTTTCCAGAATGTTATTTCTGAAAGGGACAATCTAGGCTCTTACAAATGTCAGGAGCAATATTTTTAAAGAAAGAATTCATAACACTGACTTAAAACTAAATTTTGATAGTCACAAACACACTGTCATATAATATTTCAGTATGTTTTTATATACTGTTCTGATGTTCTATGATTGTTATACTCTAATATTTAACATCAAGACTGGAGGCAAAGGAATGTCAGAAGAAATATATTATGAAAATAAAAATTACGTAAAACTAGCCTTCTAAGTAAGTAACAGTCAGGCATGGCACAGGCAAATGTCAAAAAAAATAATGATTATCACGTGCAAATTCATATCTGAATGATACTATGGAGTAACTGTGCCATAAACCCTGTACCTTGTCTGAATGTTAGCTAATTTCTCCCTCAGATTTTGCCCAATTTGTTTGCACTCCTCTGGGCTTCAATGTGTAACATGATAAAATAAATGTAAACATCTAAATTTAAATGATGGGCATACCAGGTGTCCTGTTTAAAAAAGCCAACTAACACTCTCCCCCACAAAAGAAAAAACCACCTCCCATGTAATAAAAATCATAGCCATGACTAGATTTATTAAAAATGCCAACAGAATTATTCCAGTTATTGACAAACACTTTTCAACTTCAAAATTCAGCTACTAGTATATGATATGAACTTTTAACTGTCATGGTTTATCTGAACACGATTTGATTGTCTTAGCATCCTCTTCTGCTGAAGTGCTGTAGCATTAGAAACATAGCAATCACAGTTGAATTGGCATAATTCCACTGATCAGAGCAACAGTTTGTCACTGCTGATCTCACCTCTGAGAGTGGCCAGTCACAGGTGCATAGTTAAAGCATATTGAATGTATAGGAAGAGTAGATGTATCATACTTCAATATTTCCTTCAAAAGTCAATTCAATAAATTATATTTTATTTAATTTTTTTCTCCCACATCACATACACTAGCTTTTGATGGACGTTCTTTTATTCTTTAGTTATTCTTATTTAGTTATTCTATTATTCAGTTATTCTTAGCCCATTTTGGCTACTGCTAAATGCCATGACTCTGTGTAACAAAATTTTCTTTGTGCATTGTTGCAGAATAACCTAAATTCCTCTGGAAAGCTGAAATTCCACCAGTGATCTTCCTTTCCTCTGGCAGTAAAGCTGCTTGAAAGTATAAGTAATATACTTAATATTTTGGCAATTTCACATTGAAATATTGAGCAAATATCAGGTAATCTGTGTAATTTGTGACTATTTAATTTATTGATCTCTTATTGAAAGTTATTTATTAGCACGTCTGACTGAAACTATTCCTCAGACTTATTTCCTGAAAACAATGGTCTGTGGTCTTTCCTCAGCTTTCCTTATGCAAGGCCATAAAACTGTTGGTAGATTCCAGCCGTATGATAAGTCTGTAAAGTTATTCATAGCTTTGGAGTATTTACTAATACATTCCTCAAATCTTCTCTTTGTCCTGCATTGTTAATGGTTTCATATTGATGCTATGAAAAGTCATGATTCTCCTGGCCTGATTTACTCCTAACTTCCCAATCTTTGATTTATTTTTGCTGAAAGATCCTCCTCTTTCATTTAATTTAATTATAAATCAAATGGCCTTTTTTCAGAGATGGGGCCTTTTAGGTGGGCTTTTGCTGTAACATTATTTTTATTCTGATTGGCTAGTGTGGTGTCTTTATCTGTTTTCCATTATGTATTTTACCCTGTCAGCTGCTCTTTTTCATTTCCTTTTTTAAATAAGACTCACATTTTTATGTATCACTGCTAATTGAAGACAAGCAACTGTATTAAGAATAGTTATTATTATATCTCTTATTTCTACAAGGATACTGGTTACTGTCACAGTGTCACTTTTTGATAAGGGTATTTTGAACCAGGTCCTGCCCTTGAACCAGATCTAAATTAGGTTGATTTGTCTTTCTTTTTGTAAGCTCTGCAATGAGTTGCTTTGAGTAGCAGTCATATGTCATATCAAAAACCTATCCTTTAAATTATATACCATCTGACATTTGTCCATTCTGGATTATGTTTTCATTTATAGTTTTATTGAGCACTCTTGAAAGAAGATATAAATTCATTAGTTTAATTGAGCCTTTCTTCTGACCTAAAAATAGATCTATCAAACTTCTTATTTATTTATATACAGTGAAATGTACTTACAGTTAAAATACAACCCAGAATTACTTTAGGAATCTTAATTTCAAAAGGGCCATGGGAAATCTGGTGTACAGGTAAGGAATGAAAAGAAAAAGATTTAGAAGAGGGAAGAAGAAAAGTCTTCCTTAAACTGAAGAATCTTATATCAAGACAACACTTTCAGGCCCCTGATGTGATTATTGGGATGTTCTGTGCAGGGCCAAGAGTTGGACTCAGTGATCCTCATGGGTCCCTCCCAACTCAGCACCTTCTGTGATTCTAAGAGAAGTTTACAGATTGAAGCAAATTTCACCAGAGAGCAGAATTAGAGGTAGGCTCCAGAGGAACTGTGACGTTCTCTAAGAGTGAAATAGAGTGAAATAAAGTTGCCTACAGAGAGTAATGGAGAATATTGTAAAATTCAGTGATTACTAGTTTACACGAGACACAAAATCTCCCCTTTCCCTCTAAAACTGCAGGATAGCAAATTGCTTATGTGAAAAGAAATATAAGCTAGAAATTGTGCTTTAATTTAGACTTCTGTCATGTGGTTCACATGTATTTTGTAATTTCAAGTGACAAGGTTTTAAGATAAATGGAAGAAATAAGTATTTTTTTTCAAATTACTGTTACGGTTTGACTCTAGCTAAATGCCAAGAGCACACACACACATCCAAAATTTCTCAGAGGAGGGAAAAAACCCCCTCAACTTTTGTGATAAGGATTACAAGCAACTGTTTATTAACTATTTCACAAGCAAAACAGGCTCTAACTTAGAATATTAAGTATTCACTACTACTGCTACTACTACTAAAATCAGAGCTTGAGAGTTTAAGAGTGAGAAGTTTGATAGATGTTACAGACACCTTTCTCTCCTCACCCCTCACTTTTAAGATTTTTCTCCTTCACCCAGCAGCTTGGGAAGGCAGGAGTGGGAGCTTACAGTCAGACATTGTCTCTGCTGCTGCTCAGAAGAGAGAGAGAGTCCCACCCCAGCTTTCCTCGTGAGGTCTTTTATTATACTGACAACAGCTTTTCAGGTATTGTTGTCACATAAGTCACTTTACCATAGGTGCAATCATTCAGGTGCTGCTTGGCTGCTTCAATGTCGGTTCTTACGGGCCACCAGTCCTCCCAAGAAATGCTGCTCTGCTGCTCCAGCGTGGGTCTCTTCTTCCCACAGCCCACAGGACTCTATCAGGACCCCGCTCCAGACACAGACATCAAATGACCCACAGGATCACAGTCTCTCTTTTCCAGCACTTCTCTGCTCCTGCGTGGAGTCTTCCAGTCTTTCCACAGGTTTGCAGGCAAATCTTTGCTCCCTACAGTTCCCCACAGGTTGCTGGGGCCCTATTTCAGTGTTTAAGGCATCTTTTCTTTCTCCTCTCTCCGCCCTTGGTGTTAATCAAACTTCTCACTTTCCTCTCTCTTAAGTGGCCATGACGTTCTGCCTAGGTTTTTTTTTCTCCTCTCCTTCTTAAATATGTTATCACAGAAGTGTTGTCAGCTGACCTTGGCTAGCTTGAAGCCAAGAAACCTCCAGCAGCTTCTTAAAGAAGCCTCTCTCCTAGCCCACCCCAACTAATAAAAAACTCTGGCTACTTAAAACCACGACAATTACTAAGGCATGTCTCTGTTGTGCATTTGCTACACACTAGATTTGTACTATAGTATTCCTTCTCTAAAACAGCAAACATACCCTTGGCACTTCTTACAAATGTCATTATAAATGAAATGCTAAACTGAAGTACTAGCTATGAATTGCCTATCCAGGTAATCTATAAATTACTTTTGATAATCCATAAAAGGAAACAGATTGTGTCATGTTAAAGGTTTCTGCTGTATCTCAATGAGTGCAGCTCTTCAGTTGCATTTTTTTACTCTGGGAAAATTTTCTAATGCCTCAGGTGAAGAAAGGTCTTCAGAATTTTATCCTTGCAGTTCAGATCTCCAAGACTGAAGGAAAAAGTATCCCTATATCTGTTTAGATAAAAGTTTCCTAATTTGACCTACAGTTCTAGAATGAATAGCTGAAGTCTGGGGAATAGCATGGCGCTACTGAACAGGGAAGAAATGGAAATTGTATCATGTTATTCTGATCTACAGCATAGCATAAATGCATGCTTTATATGAAAAAAAAAGCAAACAACCCACTCAACAAAAAACAACACCTCTTTGTGAGAACTCTGTAAGGAGGAGTGGCTACTTTGAGGCCTTTCTTTCAACTTGATGTACTCCTACCTCAGAGTGCTCTTGATGTGATGCTCAAGGCAATATTACTATGTAACATATGCATACCATAATCCCACTCCTCCAAAGAATGCAACCAGGATGGGTTTACTTAGAAAAGTGGTCTCTTGTAAAGCTGTGTCAGATCTTAGAGCTGCTGTATATACTAGTCAGCCTTGGTCACTGAGGGCTACTCAAGTGTTTACAGTGAATTACAAAGAATTTACAGGACCATTGTGAGAGAGAAAAAACAATTTTTGTCTTCAGAAATGCTGACAGTGTCATAATACAGAAAGACTAGTATGGGTGCTTTATGATCTATATCAAAGAAAAATTTCAGCATTGCTGATATTTTAGTACAGTTGCATAACAAAAACAGTCAAAAGAATAAAACTACATGGCTGAGATACAAATACGCTCATAAAGCACACTGTTTGGTTGCTCAGTGAGCTTTGGAGCCCCGATAATTCTCACTTGTGTCATATCAGAAGCCTTACACACTCCTGTGCTACAACAGCATCTTGTTAGCAAGCAGTAGACCCCAGCAGAAACAAAGGCTTAGGGCAGCACTGCCTAACTGCCTATGAACTCCAGTTTCATTACAACTCTGCCCAACAAGAACTTGGTTACTAATTTGATTTATAGAAGAGAAAACCCTGACAAATTAAAGCAGTAAACACTCACAAGTGATTTGCTGCAAAGCAGAATAAATTAGTAACTTCTTTAAATGAATTGTATTCAATTAATTTCACATAACCCCAAAAGTACGATTTTTTTTTCCTTGTTTGTGGGTTAAATTGTCTAGTTTGAAAGCATCCATTATTGGAAGTATTGATATTAAAGATAGTTTATAGAAAATACTTGATTATAGAAGTCTTTGTTTCAAAAGTTGGCATTTAAGCATCAAGGGACCAACAAGTCATCATTACCTTACTCGAAAATTGCTTCAGAGTTCAGGTGAGAAATGTATTTAGAAAACAGTAGGAAGGTTTTCATACTTAACATCCTTACCACACAATTATGGAGAATGAAAAATATTTCTCACATGGATGTCTCATAGTCTAACAAAATAATTGCTGTGACACCTAGGTTCAAGATCAAACAACCTGAGCATAATCAAAGTGTATTTTGCCGTTGTTTTCCCAGTGCAAGTTTTATAAGACATTGTAACAAGAGTTAACCGCCATAGAAGAAATTAAACAGACAAAAACTGGAACAAATGGGTCTATTCTAGGTTTTGACATACAGAAGGATTTGAGAATCCAAAATACCCTGACCTATTTTGCAGGGTCAGAGTGAAGGCAAAAATTCTCAATAATTCTAGAAATAGCAACATTCCCTACAAATATAAAAATATAGAAAAAGGAGAACTTCCAGCTATAATGGTAGGTAGAATGAAACATTTCTCTTAGCATCAGCATGCTGTGCTCTTACTCATCATTCATTCTCCACCATCTTATTGTTTTTCTCTGCTATTTCTGTCACTCTTCTATAAGCAAAATAAAACAGATGTGTCAATTTGCACATAGAAATCTCTGCTTTTGGTGCTTAGCATCATTAACTGTTTTATTTCCCTTTTCAAAAACTTTCTCCCTGTTAAACCCAAGCTAAAGCTTAAGTTGTAAAACTTTTTCCCCTCCTGATTTTAAAAACGGTTTATTAATCTTTACTCACCTTAGCAGTGCCACTGCAGTGTAATACTTAATTTACACTAATAATCCCAATTTCTTCATTTGGTTCCTGTTGTGGGGCTGTGTAGCCATCCCCTGTCAGGGCTTGCCGAGGGGTGAGTGTGCCCCTGCACTCCCCGAGGGATGGCTGAGGGAAACGGAGGACGAAGAAGGTGCTGGCGGCTCTCCATGGTTACATATAATATAAGTTTATTCACTCCAGAGGCAACAGACCATCTGGAGGGTCCAAGCTTATGTGGGATAACCAGGGAAGAGCCCTTCCCATTTCCGGCCCCTGGTTCTTAGAGGGGGCTCCAGCCAATGGGAAGGGAGAACAAGGGAAGGGGACAAATCATCTGGGGTGAGGGGTAGGGGACATTATAACAGGATATACCATGTAACAGAACAACAATATACAGTGAGAAATACATGCTAATCACACATTGCAACAGGGCTGAAAGCCAAATATGCACCTCTAATCACATGCTTGACGAGCCCATTTGGCATTCCATCCCACAACAGGAACTAGGTGAAGTAATTGAATTGAATTATTTATGCAAGTTAAACATGTAGGTAATTTCTGGACAAATAGCCAATCATACGTAACTGTTTCTCAGTCAGTAGAAATAACTAAAGTAAATTGCTATATAATTTCTAACAGTCATGTAAGCAAGACACATGTTCCCTCTTTGGAGGCTGTTTTGGATTGGTTTTTATTCTGAAATATAAAAGATACAAACTACAAAGTAGGTACAGTTGATAGAGATACATGCAATGAGTAACACCTAAAAGTGTAACTTGATGATAATTGTATGAAAGCCTTGAGAAATATGGTGATATTTTCTTGCCATAATGCGTGCTTAACTACTGTAAACCCTTGTGTTATTTCTGTGTTCTTAGTTATTAAAATTTATGTTTACTAGCTAGAAATACACAGTGGATTTTCTGTGGAAAGAGGTCAATCTGAAGTCCCACCAGAACATCTGTTTGAACTTGTCATGATTCATACCTGTCATGATACCCTGGAAAGGGAGTTGAATAAGAGAGGGAAAATGGTTTGCTGTTAAGGCCAAATTACAGGAGTTTGGTAAAGAAAAAGACCAACCATGAGTAATTATAGAGGGACAATAAAACCTGTGACTGACTGGGTGACAAAATGGCTGATGAAAATAATAGTGTGCAAAATGAAGTAATAGTGGGAAAATATTTGAACTTTATATGTGCGGTGATGAGCTCTGAGCTGTTATTATTCAGGGATGAGATTATTAGACTGCAGCAGATAAAGCTATCCACATTGCAATAAATGCTTTCTAAGAAAGCAAAACTTCAATGTACATTGTTCAAAAAATCCCAAACACTGTCAAGAAGAGAAGTAAACAGAAAAAGTCACTCTGCCACTCTATAAAACTATGCCATCTCCTGTGTACTCTGCACAGTGCTCTGGGTCTCCTCTAAAGGGATAGAGCATACCTGCATGTTGACATAGGGCAACGTATGACAAGGATACAATAGGATTGGGCATTTGGTCTCGCACGCTGTGACTGCTTTCACAGAATATCAAACCTCTGTCAGCAAGGTGAATGCTTAGGAAAGAGGATACTCCATTTAGCCCAAATGTCCAGTACACTTGTAGATCTATGGGGGTTGGAGAAGTCCATAGAAGTAAGAAGTCAGAATGCTCCTTTGGGTGTGCTGTCTGACAATCAGTGTGACTGTGCATCCTAGTGCTAATCTGTCATTTTCTGTCTCGATGTTCCTCCAACTCTTTAGGGTACATTCAGTTTATTGTTGATGACTTTGTCACAGGTGATCACAATTTGATAAAGGAAAACGCTCTTTATGATTAATACAGGTATTACATTTGCTCAGTCAGTGATACATCTCAACCCCTCAGCCATTTTTTCCCAGTTATGTTTTCTGTGCATTTTACATGCTGCCCTAGATGACAGTGGAACTATTCTGACAGCAGTTAACAACAGACTAAAAAACCTTACATCTAGTGCCAGTAACATTCCAATTTTTCACATAAATTGGATTTACTTTCATCTGAAAATTGTATTCACATACTTAACCAGAAAAATTTTTCATTCTTGATGAAGAAATGATTTTGAGGTCTGGAAAGGTAAAAAGACTCACAGTCTGGCTTTTTTTGTGGGTTTGTTTTTTTTTTTTTTTACAGATTAATTGGCACAAGAAGAGTAATTATAAAGCTTGGAATTCACAGAAGGAAAATTTGTCAATCTATAAAGAGCATGCGCATTGGAAGGAACTAGGTAAGGGATGAAGGAGAAATGTGCTTTCTGTTCTCAGCCACTTGTGCCTTTCCTAAGCAAGAAAGAGGAATAGAAGGTAGTTCTCACCACTCAGAATTTTTGTACGATATAGGCTACTACAGCAGTAAAGACCCTTAAATAAGCTTTTATAAAAAAAGGAACTAATTTACTAGATCATAGCTAGATATCACTTAAGAACTGACTGTGTAGGCTCCCTTTACCGCCTTATACTGTGAAACGCACTAGTTTAATATCCCATGCTTTAGTTTTTAAAAATTCAGATTTCAATCATTCCCTTTCTTAGACTTAATCTAATGGGGAAACTATATTTTTATTTGCAAGCAAATATGCATGAAGTGAATCATAAAGTGTGGTGTACTCTGTAGATATGGGAGATAGACATGTGCATGCACTGGCTAATGCCTTTGACTTAGTTCTAGTACCTGTAAGGTTGTAAGTATTACTTTAGGGCCAAATAACCGTAGAGCAACAGGATTTTTCAGGCATATATATTTGCATTTAGCACAGTCATGGCAACACAGGAGTAGAACAATGAGAGTTGACGTTATCTATTTTTTAATATATTCTTGATAATCATTATCCACCAGAGGGAGCTGCTCTTGAAATATTTAAAAAATAGTTTAATTATGAATTTTGGCTTCAAGATATAATTCTTCCTCACCTTCAGCCTAAAGGAACAGTGATGTTTTAGAAGTATGTGTACTGAAGTAAAAGATCAATCTTAATACATGCAGTATTCCTTTTATAA
>WEIV01019606.1:53655-65581 GCA_013390005.1 Calyptomena viridis | reverse complement strand
CAACCCTTTAACTTTCTGAAGCTCTTTAACCTCATCATCATTTTCCAATGCTTATGAACTCTTGGTAGTTATAAAAATGTGCTTTCTTACTGAACCATCTCAGTACCTATATCAAAACTGCAGGATTTTGGTCTGCTTTGGTGAAGCTTTTTGTTTTTTCTGTCTTGAAAGCTGCTATAAACCATTTATTTTGTGTTTCATACTGTGTCAATTCCACATTAGCCTCAGTTTTTAAATTCTATTGCTGTCTTCCACAAACAGGCTAACTCCTTCCTCCCATGCTCGTAAGAAAAAACATCTTTAAAAACAGCATCAATGCAGTTTGAAATATAACCAAATGGTTGCATATAGTGACATTTCACATATTACTCATCTCCTAGTATTCTCTCAAATAAAGACATAGCACAGTTCAAATTTTTAGGTTCGCTGTATTTTAGACACATGTAGCTGGAAAGGCAGTTACTAGTTTTAGGATACGCTTTTTGTGTAATGGAAAGATTCATCAGTCCTCCTAGTTGATACAGATTGATGGGCATGGACTAATTAAGCAGGATTACTAGCCAAGTCTGCCCAGGGTCACCATATTTCAAAACAGACTCTTCCACTCCAAAATATTGGCAACTTGTGTGTGAGTCACTCTATGAAGTTCAATTTTTCAGAATTTTAAGCAATGTGACTATGCCATATCAATAAAATAAATGTGTGCAAAATCTAATTCCACTCTACTTCAGTCACCCTCTTTCTAAAGTAGGCTGATAGGTAATTTTCTGAAACTTACTGGCAAGTAACATTTTGCTGAACTTCAGTGACTCTGCAAAATATCTGACGTTCCAGCCATTAGAAAAACCAGTATTTGAGACCTTGTTAATTCAGGGACTTGTGGATTTTCATATGTTTAAATTTATCATGATGTATACTGAGGAACTTTGACCCTTTTCAACTTATCATCAATATCCTTATACAGTGACACTGACCACAACTACTCAGGCTGTGTACACTGCTTTCTTGCTTCAAAAAAAAGCAAAAAACCCAACCAAACAAAAATTCTAAAGACCTGTTTTGTCTTCTTATTTTGGACTGTTGTTCTGAATCAGCCTGAGAAGAAACAGTAGGATTGTGTGACTTGTTATATAGTGGATGACCAAATACAGAGAAGTGGCTTTATTGCTCCACTTAAAATGCACTCTGACCCTATTCCAGCTTGGTTTCAACAGGGTTTCAGGCACGCAGAAACAATACTTCTTTTCTGTGCTACACCTGCTTCATCTTCTGTCCTTTTTCTTTAATAGCTTATTCGTCAAAGTGACTAAGCCATCATCACTTTAACTGTAAGCATTTTCAAAAGGATCCAGTTTTTAAATACTAATTCTTAAAATAAGTAAACAGTTGGAAAATTAGGTAAGGTGGTGCTCCTGGCTCTTGAGTAGAAGGGCAATACAGAATTTTGAGAGTTTCAGACAGAGGTAGGAGTAGCATTAGTCAAACAGATCCAACAAATCAGCCAAACCCCTCAAGCTGGAAGGGACTCCTTGATCTACTGCTGCACATAGCCACAATGCATTTTTCCTAACTGCAAGTTAGAAAGATCCCTTTAAAAAAACACAAGTTGTTTTCTTCTACTTGATAATATTTTAGTCTACTAGACAAAATTTGATTCAAAATTTTCTCTTTCTAATTTTTCCTGGACATTATATATATATGATCTTGTCCCACACTATACTAAACTACATTTTACTTTTATTATTCTAGCTCTCAAGGTATTCTATCTTTTCCTATATAACATTCTAAACTTCTCCTTGATTGCTGATGACTCTCAAAATGTCATTTGCATATGCCTCTTTTTGTGCCAAGATCTAATATAATATTCAGCAGCATTTTTCCTCAACACTGATGCTCGACCAGCCTCTACAAGAGCTGAATTTTACGCAACAAAGATACATTTATTAAAAAAAGAATGTATATCTAAATTATAATCTGAAATAGTGCATGCCCCTGAGGACATAAGTATATTACTCAGTCAACTTGATTGAATACAGTCAGAAATTCAAGAGTCAAGCTGAAGGAAAAACAAAATACCAAATAATTTATGCCAATAATAAAAAGCGCTTCTAAATACAGGTCCATATGCAGATGGCTCCCCTTCTCTTTCATAAAAACATTTAATTTGGGTTAACTTTTTTCCCCTATTAAGAGCCACAAGAGACTAGAGGAAATTTTCAGATTGCAGTTTGAATTAGCTTGTGCTAGAAATAAAGTTTTGGCCGACACCAGGCTGGCCAATAACTAACACAGTGCTGCACTATTAGCCACAAAAGTAAACTTCAGTGAAGCACTTTCCTTTCTTGGGATTTTTTTCCCATTGTCTTCTGAACTGACAAAATAAACCTATTCCCAAATAGGTAGGTGTAGTTTTTCTGAAAATTAGGTAGTAGAGATGTGCCTCTATAACTATGTTTATGCAATTATGTTTGTTAAACATATCAGAAAAAGCACTCATAGCAGTAAAAGCACATTTTATACATGATACCTGTGAGCATCTCATCCAAAACATGCCTCTCTGCTCTGATTTTTAAATACTTTCCAAGAATGTGTTCAAACAACAGTGCTCAAGTAGCTTTTTAAGTGCAGATGCATAAACATGGTCAACAACTGTGTATTAAAAGTTGTTGAAACCCAGATACATAAGAATCTTTTTTGTAAACACATGGGTGTTGGTTACAAAGGACACATGTGAAAACAGGTCCTTAGTTGCAGTGGCCTAGGTCAGCAATTACATGGTAACAGCTATAAGCAGGTTCGCTGTCTCACACACAATGGCAGTTCCAGCTTCATTCAAAGCCAGACATAAGCAGTGCTCAGAAAACTCTAAACACTGAGGGTTTTTTTTCCTTTCATCAATAAAATTTGTGCCTCTCTGCAAGATACAGGAGTATGTGTCATTGTTATTCATGGAAACTGTCAGGCTTTTTAACTCTACTGAGAAACAAGAAGAGTGAATGACAGATGGGGCCTGCTCTCTTGGCAAGGAAGTTCTCTGCTACCAGAATGCCATAGTATGAGACCTGAAAGAAAGAATAAATGACAATTTGACTTGTTCTTATACATAAACATAGTCTGAAAAGAGGCATTTCATTGTGAAGTAGCCCGATTTGTCATACTACCTCCTATATATATGGGCTGATACTGTCTTCAGTCTTACACTTAGATGCCAAATGGTCTTAAAAAGCTTGAAAAACATATATTAAATGTAACACCACTAATGCAAGTTGGTTTTGTGTTTTCTCAAAGGCTGGAAAGCATTTAACTCAAGTGTAAAGCCTTGAGAAGATGAACTTGAAGATTTTATAAGAAACTTCAAAATTCCTACCTATTGCTGAGGTGTTCAAACTGTAGCAACTCTTTATCTTGCAAAGTGCTTAGTATGATATATTTTCATATGCTTATTATATGCTTTTCAGGTCAGAAACACGAATCAGAATAATTAGATTCAATATTATGTGTCTACATTCATGATGTGCCACTGTCCTCAATGCAAGGTCATTTAAAGAATGGGAAGGTGTGTGTGGGAACTCAAGTGGGCAGGAGGCTGATGGCTGAAAGGAAAAACTGTAAATTAATTTTGGGTGAGAAAAGCCCTCATATACATTGAAATGGAGTACTTTCTTTGAACTTTGTTTAAAAAGGTCTTAAGGTTTTTTGTTGTTACACTGTTCATGTTCTACCTTTTTCTTAGTTTGGTGGGGGTGTTTTTTTGTGTTGTTTAGTTTTTAATGAATCCATTTGCTTCTGCATCAACTCAAATTCAGATTTTTTTCCTGTTGAGTAGAATCAACAGCTGGCAGAGAGCTTCCTCCTATTTTTTTTCTCTCTCCTCTAGTATATATGAAATTGCAGACGTATGTACTGGAAAGTTTAAGAGATTTTGGGATTTACTACCTGACAGACTTCACTAATCACTTCATAAAGAGCTCTTAACATTAGCTGTTCTTAAATTCATCATTAACTTCAGGATGAATGCTTTTTGAAAATCCATTTGGCTCTATTCTTCCCTGTTTTTTATCCTTGACCATGGAATGATCATCTTGATATCATATTAAGTGACTAAAATTAGCTCCCCAAGGTGTGGAGGCCCTCATTAACCTAATTATAAAAAATGTTTCCTCTAAATAATGAGGTGGGGACATTTCTAAATTACAGTTGTTAAGATTGGACATTACTATGGAACAATGTTTCAGTTTCCAAATGTTAGCTTTTAAAAAAAGTAAGTTTGCCAAGCTACATGAACAAGTATGGGTTTATTGTCTGTATCCTGATTCACCTCTTATTTACTCCTGATTGCTGTAGCTAAAATGAAGCTGTTCTTGCTCTCAAGTCTAGGAAAAACTTCAAGCCAGATACATGTGTTCAAGAGCTCTAACTCTGAAGTGAAAGTACAGGACAGAATGCTTATTGATTCACATTACAGCAGCAGAGGATGTTACTGGCTTTCACCGTGTACATTTCAGTGTTGTCTAAGCACTATCAGCTCAAGTTGAGGTACTGCACTTCTAGGACCAGGTGCTGCTTCTCATTATTTGGAGTCAAAATCACATGTAGAAACATACAGTAAGTTGGGTATTTGGAGACAATTAATTTCTAGATATTATAACACCAGAAATTGGAAACTCTTCCAAATATTCATAAAAGGGATAAGCATGTGCTCATGGAGATGTCCACACATTTATTGAAATTTTATCCGCTCTCAGTTTCTTGATAGTTATTATCTAGTCTTTTATTCAGAGCATGAAAAGAACACTTCCCCCTCAAAAAAAAAAAAAAAAAATTAAAATTTAAACACCCCTCAGATTCTTTAAATTTAGGACTAATTAGATACATGTAACATTTTTTTATATCTGGTAGCCATTAATAGTTTATTTTCTCACCTTCGCACTATTATGAAACTCATTGAAATGAAAGAACTTTTGAAGAAACTCTTTGGTTAGTTTCATCTTTATTTTCTTCATAATATTCGGTGGTGTCTGTATTTCTTATGTTTGATCCTTTAATGTGTTCTGAGTCCTACTACAGTGGAATATCCTATGAGCCTGAATGAAGTCTTAAATAGAAAAGACAGCTTGTGATGTCTGAATCGCAATAATTAAAATATTTTCCAATTCTTAAGCTGGCTATTTTGAAATAAAAAAAAAAGCCTTCCATGGGAAGTGCTACGTATCTTGTAAGACTATACCTATTGGTAGCTACCTGACAGTAGCTATGGGTTATGAAGATACTGCTAAGCATTCTTTCTGAGTGGCATTCTAGTCCTTTATGTTCTACCTTGGCTTATCTCTGCTCTTCAACTTTTGCATGTAAAATGTCAAAAATGTTAATCATAAAAAAGCAAAAAAATCTTACTAACATCCCTTAAAAAAACACTTTCAAATATAAAGTATTTATCTTAAGCCTTGTTTCTTTCACCATTTATTTTCTTACTTGAATATGGTAGAATCAATATTTTGAATCACATTCACGCGGCTCATCAGAAATCACTGGATTTGGTGATTATAATTTTAAATAAAATGAAATTTTCTCCTTAATGATGGAGCACTATGCAGTCATTAGGACACAGGTTATGTAATTGCTGGATTGCACCCAGAATAAAAGACCATCATCTAGCCTTCTATGGCATCTATTATGCCTTTTTACAGTACATGACAGAATTCAATGCACTAATGTTGTAGAAAAGTGAAGCTCCTTATTTGCTTCATGCATATATAGATATATACTAGAAATGATATAGATGTATACTAGAAATATAAATGCATACTAGAAATTTCCACTAATAGAACTGAGCTGTCAGCATTATAATCTTCATTTAAATTCTTTTTGACAGTTTCTTCATCTACAAATGAAGAAGGGATTTATATTGCATTCTTTGTTCTAGGTATAATTCACAGGAATTTTCAACAATCAGTGAGTTAGGGAAATACTACATGTATTTTGAACTCTTAAATACCAAACCAACGTTTTAGTGTGTTCACTTTTCAAACTGATATCTTAAGCTCTGACACAACAGGGAGAAAAAAAATGCAGGCCATTACAGTGTTTGAGGTGACATGAGGTCTCTGTGCAAGCCCCTAAAGGTACTTTTTTCAGACTTCAAGGATGTGTAAGGTACCCTAGGGAATGGCAGGAAGGTATGACAAGGGTTTGGAGCATATGGTGCTCTGCAGACTGGGAATGCATGAAGATGACAGAGATATGAACGGCCTGGTGCCATCTCATTCATCCATCCTTTTATATTGTTAACGAAAATAAATGATTCCCAGGGCTGGACTCAGGCATTGTTCAGCCCAGCATCAGATAAAAAAAACCTGAAAGGCAAATGAGGAACTCGGCAATGTGGAGCTCCCTTTAGCCCATTCTCCTCCCCTTTTTATCAGTGTAGACGGCTCTGAAGTTTGTTGCCGNCAGACAGACGTGTCCAGGCCCAGCCAGACACACTGTCTGGGGGCATGGACATAGAGTCTGCTAGAAAGGTAAGCTAGGCATAGGATTAGGCTTAGATGTAATAGAGACAGTTTAGTTAGGGCTAGGCTATAGAATGTGAGTGCACAAAAGCAGTTTAATAAACACCTGAGAAATTTCATGAAACCCTCCCTCCTCATCATTCCTTCACCACTCCGACCCCCGGACAACAACATTTGATATATGCTGCACATTTTACAAATTTGGTGAGATAAGACTTTCAACCTTGTTAAGCTTTGCGGAATGTACTGTTTTATTTCCAGTAATATGTTATTTTAGATCCAACCTGGATCAGATGGTGTGATGAGAGTGTGGAGGCCCTATGTATTATCAGACACAGGAGTCTCTTGAATGTGAAAATAGTAATGTTGATGTGAGGCCTTACTAGATACTTGGAAAATATATAATAAGGTTTCTGAAATGGGACAGCGAGAAGACTGTAAAGGAGGGTTGATCTTCAAAAAGAGTAAAGTGCTTTTCCTAGCTATCACAGAGTTGAGCTTGTTCTGTTCTTGTAAAGCTACTCTATTACTTCCGTTGGTTGAAAAAGATGATCTAAAAGAAGATAACTTTTTTCATCCAACTTTCTGCAAATGCCATGTTCCTGAACCATATTTAGGTCCAAATTACTGTGGATTTTTATGAAAGGAAGAATGAGCAACTATTTTTCCTGACATCAGTGTTTTATGATTACTGAGCTATTTAGAAATATTTGACATTGTACTGATTTTCTCTCTCAAAATAAACTTTCCTGATTATCCTTACATTTCAGTGATTTCTTTTGTGCAGTAGTGAATCTGCAGCTTGTGAGGTAACTGGCAAAAAGTCTGATCCAGCAGCATTTTTGTTTGCTTTCTTTAGTTCGTAGTGGAGCAGCAACAATGAAGAGGCAATCATCCATCATCCAGCTAGTCAAACAGAATAAAGATCTGAAAATGGACATAATTCATGGTGTTAGCACTACTCATTTAAGTTCTATGTGACTTTTAATGGAGTTTTTCTTCAGAATTTAAACCAAATTTCATAATTCTAGAATAGGAATGATGCTATTTTCTAAATGCCAAAGATTTGGGGATGAGAAGGTAGGGATGGGGAAGAGACACACAACTTCCCAATAATATTTTCAAATAATTTAGTTCTTTTCATTGCTATGAAACTTTTTATTTAAGGTAATGGACCTTTAAGTGTACTAGGATTAGAAAATTTCCACTAGCTAAAAAGAAGAGGTCTTCAGATTTACAAATGCTTAAATTTTAATAAATTTAAATAAATAAATAAATTTAAATAATAATAAATTTAATAAAAGTTTGTAGTATGCTTCTTAAGTACATTTTCTGGCTCTATGCAATATTGACAAGCCTAGTAACTTAAAAAACAGGAGTCAGGACCCAAAAATCTTAATAAAAGGAACTTCTCTTGAGTTTCTCTCTGGGACCTGAATTTCTTTATTTTCTATATGTGTAGGAGGGCTCCTAGCTTTCCCTTTCAGTTGAAATTTTCAGTTAGAGAACAAGAGTTTGATTCCAAGAAAAACCCAATGAATGAAATTTACAAAAAATATTTCCACAGTTAACTGCACTACAAATATGTGGTGACAATTTTGAAACTAGATGACAAAACTGGAGACAGAGAAGGCCCAAATGACTTAGAAACAGAAATTCAATTTAAAAAAGTGTTAGATGTATGGTTATTTACATCCAGTCTGCATAAAAATAAGCACTTCAGTTTTTGCAGTGAATTTGTTGAAACTTCTCTGCAGAAGACATTGAAAATAAATGTTCACTGTGGGAGTTTGGAGGATCTTGGATTTTGAACTTTTGTAAAAGAGTACTTTTGTATCATATTGAATGTCCATTTCTATTTCTTGTATGCTACCAGTGTCATGCCTTTCCCTTGAGATTTTGGTGGTCTTAAGTGACACAGAGAGAGGATGTGAGGTGCTCTGAGGGACCTTTAGAGGTCTGAGGATGAAAACCAGACATGATACAGCATGTCAGTCCCCTATATATCAGAATCATCAATTATTTGCAACTGTTTCAGATCAGGATTGTACTAGTAAAAGAACAGATCCCTTTGCCCTTCTTGCTGCCTTTGAGAGTGGTTTGCAACACTATGTCTCTCCTGCTAAGCAGACTGAAAAAAAAATCATGGGAGCAGACCTGGCCAATTTACATCCTGAGTTACCTGGAGGTAAATATTGTAATCAAAGCAAACTCCCATTTCATTACCTTTATTCACTATTTTATATGGCAATATTGCAGATGGTTAATCATCGTTTTACTAGATTCATTCTCTGCTTACAGCACATCAACCTCTGCTGTTTGTAACAGTGAATGTGAAGGTGGGTACTTTGTCTTTCATGTGAGTTCAGACTTTGGCTGCTGCAATAGATACATTGAACAGTGGCTTTCTTGTATGAGGAGTATTGATTAGCCATGAGCTGGAGTCCCTTTTGAATAATTCTATACATAAAGCTGTGATTTCAAAAAATTTACCTCGCAGGCTGCTTGAGTTCAGCTTCTAGGTTTGAAATACATGACTGAACAGATCCTCATAGTCATCTTACTTGGTAGTTCTTACCCCTGCTAGGGTGTTTTACATTCTTATTTTCTGTCCTAGGTCATATCAGAAATCTTGGTGGAACTTTTGGCTTAGGAGGACATGTAAGACTGGAAATGAAAGTGCAGAGTTTCAGGATGCACTTCTTTAATTCTTTGTCATTTATGGCTTGAGATTTTAAAATCAAATACTTGACAACTTGAACAGACCCCTGCTGAAGAAACTGTATATTCTGCATCTCCACTGCACGTTCTTCTAGGGCAAGTATAATTTATTGCCACGTCATGTTGTGTATTTGCAGCTTTTAACTCACACAACAGTAATACTTTATTTTTCCTTCTTTTAAACTAGCTTAGTGTGTTAAAAATTCAGCAATGTTTAAAAGGACTGGGTGGCTTAAGATTATGTGAAAAAAATTATTTGCTGAAAAATATGCCTTTAATTCTCTGCAAAGCAGACCTGGATGTGTCAGTTGTGGACTACAGCCCTATGACAAAATCATTCTGTGGATTCAGGAAATTAAATTGAATTTCATCTCCTGAGAGTCAATGTCTGCATTCACTTCAGCCTCCAGAGATAGACTTACCTGGCATGCTGTGGAATTCTAGATGCAACATCTCCTTAATCTTTCCTGCCAGTAGTCCTATTTTTCTATACAACTATTATATGATCTCATAGCAATCATTTCTATACTTAGGATGGTTTTAGCCATTATGTTTTTTTGCACTGAGTGGAAGAACATCAGGGCTGAATGTCTTCAGACAAAAAGGCAGCTGAATCAAAATCTTCTATATGCTTGGTAAATTTCCTAACTCTGAATGATGAGCTAAAAACATAAGTGGAATTTCTGATAAGATCAATACCTTTTGGTTTTCTGAGTACTTCTAATCTTTGGGTGGATTCAAGTCTTGAATACAGCCCCAATTTTTAAAAATTTGGTTGAACTGAATACCTCCTTGGTTAGCTGCAACAATTTAAAAAGTGTAAATGCTTGCATAGCATTTTCAGTGATCTTCTATGACATCCTTATAACCTGGCAGGGGTGAAAAGGAAACAGTAGAACAAAGCTTTGCACATGACACTCTTCTAAACAAGATTAGTTTACTTAGGTATTGCAATTATCAGAGTGAGTGCAAAGTTGTCTGCAAACTACAGAGAGAGTAAAGTATCAATGGTCCACTCTCAAATGTGGGAATGTAAATTTTGGAGAACTCTGCAAGGATCTGTCCTGAACTTTAGAACACTAAAGTTCTTGCTAACAGTCTGGACTGAACAAATTTATTACATTTGTATATGAGAGTGGAAAATAGGCTTAAATTCAAAGTGATTTTGACAAACTGGATAAATATTCTAGAAAAAAATTATATTCAATAGACAGTACAAAAGTTATGTGTATTCAGCCATAGAAACAGAAACAAGGAATTAGGTGATCTTGAGGGAAACAAAACTAACCAGAGCTTAAATTTTATCGCAAAATGGTCATTAGTTAACAGCCTGCTGTTACAACCAAAGCTTGCATTCCACATGGAATCACGCAAAGAGTACACACTGTGACACATGCACGATTATCCTTCTTTTCTTATAAATACTTACAAGGTCCCAAGTAGCTTAATAGCTTATTAGCACCAGATTTGGACATCGCACTTCAAATAAGACACAAAATGAGTTGAAGACAGTCCTGAAAAAAGCAGGAAGAGACATCAGGTCTTGAGATGTCCTGGAGTGCCTATGGGACAGTGTCTGGAAGTAGGCTTTAACTATATGTAAAGACTGAGAAGAATACACTGCTTGCTGTCCTGTTAGTGGCTAATGTGATACTCTGAAATTGCACAAAGGAAGGCTCAGGTTAAACATTAAGGAACAGTTGGCAATGGCAAGTCAGAAACAGATTGCCTGAGGAAGCTGGAGTGGTGCTATTGCTGGAGGACTTCAGAATGGTTTAGACAAACACTTGTCAAAAATGACACATGTAGCTGATTGTGCCTTGGGGCAGAGCCACGAAGGAGCTGACCTCGAAAGGTCCCTTCCAGTCCTACTTTTATGTAAAGAGCATTATGCTATTTCCTCCCATCCCACCTTCATCGTTCAGAGTTTTCCTGTGCCTCCGATAAGCTCTCCTTTAACTCCAGCTACTCGCCTAAAAATAACTTTTACCTGCCTTCTACTGTTTTATGCATATGTAGAAAATGCTTTCTGCACAAGACAGTTCTGTGGATGGACAAGACTGATCTCACCCATGGAAAAAGGACAGGACTTCTCACCATTTGTGTTTACAGAAAGAGGATTCCTCCTGCAGGATTAAGACATACACATTCAGAAATATTTTAGCCGCCAATAGAAACATGGACTGTAGCTGAAGCGACAGCTTTCTATATTCAGGAAAAAAAAGGTTAGATACACCTTTATTTTTCAATATTCATTCTGGACACGTTAATGTTAGAAGTCTAGTACACGTTTTTCTACTGTTTGATGTGACAAAGCTGAAAGGGCACTAGCTCATAGTAAACTCAATCTCAGCGTCCTCCTGTTTTGCTGAGTTAGTTTGAAGAGAAAAGGGAATTGCACTGCGTAGTCAGAACGAGCAGCTGAACTCAGACGAGAAGCCCAAACGGGTCCTATTGCAACAAACTGGATACAAGTCGACAACCGAAGCAACATCGCTTTGAACATCTCCTTCCCTCGATGCTGCTCCTGAAGCAGGGGGTGATCTCAGTCCCCGCGGTTCAGGGAAGGCTGGAGCTGCTTGGGTTGCTGCCGGGCGGGCTCGGGAAAGGCGGCGCTGCGGGGGGAGCGCGGGAAGACCCCGGCAGGTGAGCGCCCCAGCACCGCCTGGCGCAGCGAGCCTGGCCCCGGGCAGGGA